>PVIH01010467.1:0-75182 GCA_004025045.1 Sigmodon hispidus | reverse complement strand
TGTTTCCATTGTCCCTGCTGGTGTAGAGAAGAGAATGCTACAGCTTGCTGCCCAGCATTCCTGTGTTCGCTTTCTGGATTGTTCTTCCCTTGCTCCTTGAGCTGTGTTCTCTGCAGTCCTCAGGCCCTGTTTTCTACAGAGGGCTTCCCTGATGACTCCCCGTCTTTATGAGGATACATACCCTTTCTCTGTCTCTCTAGTCACTTGGACGGTTCTCTTTAGCTCTCATTTCAATTTGCAGCTCTCTGTAACCTCCAATTTACACATTGTCAGAATGTATTGTCCCACCTGATGGATGTTCTGCAAAACATACTCTGTTTCCGTTTGGGACCCATGGGAGATTCAGCCACTACTTCCAGGGGTGATGCTCAGTGCATACATACAGGCTAAAGCAAGCCTAAGTGGACTGAATGAGTGATGTACCCATTTCAAGTAGTATGAGTAGTATCTTTCTCATCCTCGCCACACTAATCCCAGCCCCTATTATTTACCATGTAATATGAATGAAAAAGAAGCAAAGAAATGATCAAGTACCTTTTATAGAGAAGGGTATGTTCCTGCATTCCTATTTTGTACCTTTCCAGCTGTTTAGAGGAAGAAGCAGGGTCTTACACCGTTTCTGACTAGGCCTGTTCACTGAGAACATTTGCCATATGGACGTGCTCCATCTACTGGCTGAATTTGGTGGCTTCACTCACAGTGGATTGTGAAGTGATGTGTAGTTAGTTCTTGCTGGCCTTATCACCTTTATAAGTGGTTAAGGCTATGTAAAGCTTTGGATCTGAATTTGTGACCCCGCTGACAGCCAGAATGAGCATGAATCAGAGTTTTTTCCAAGCACACGTTTCCATATTCACAGTGGTGGGCAGTTCTATTCAGCAGGTTTTACAAAATTTCACACTCGTTCTCAAGGGTTAAAATCTGTAATGAAATGTCATCATTCATTGTTGAGTTTTTTTTTCTCTGTGTGTTATGTGGGCCAAAAGTATAGCATGTAGCAAATACTTTCCCTGCAAGACGGGCAACAGATGTAGAGATGTGTACATCTGTGCCCTGCCCTCACTTTGGAGGTATGAGGGAACTACCTTTATCAACTATGAGTTCTAAGATAAAAATTTCAAAGAGCTCATGGGATTTTCTGCTTTTCCTTTCACAATGTGTGAATAAAGACTTCAATTTCCAATAAGGCACAATAAATAGATGAGTGTGTTGCTTTGCATAAATATATTACAATGACAGGCTGTTCCCTTTGTCAATAAATGTTTTATGTCATAGCCTCCATGCCGGAATATCTTGTGTAAATTATGAATTAGGCTGGTGGAGTAACCCAGCAGGGTCTGCTTGGTGAGGGTCAGCAGGCTGCCCTGTGACATTCACCCCATGTTTCTCCACTGCACAGTGGGCTATAGGTACATATGGTGCTATCTGGAGGGCTATAAAACTGTTTAGGTGGGTGGAAGGCCAAGTCTTTGGGAAAGAAGCTCAAGGTGGTTGTGTCTAGTATGATTCATTTTATAGAACCCCCCTCGGCATGAAGTGCTTCCCTGTTAAAGCCAAGCAGTTAGTTGTTATCGAAAGAGGTGGTTCCTCATATAGCATCTTTTCTCCATGAACCATTTCTGACCTCCATCCACTTCCAGTGCATGCAAGGAGTTACTGATTTGGCTCCTGTGACCATGTAGAGTGTGGCACTACAGAGCGCTCACTGCCTGCTGTTTTTCTCTGAGAAAGTGCAACCCAGAGTTCCTGGAACTTCTCATTTGTCTAGAATCTCAACTTTGACATGAAATCTGCTAATTTGAAAATGCTGTCATTGTTGGCCCCACCTGGAGTAAACCCAATATATTGGTCAGTAATCAGGGCAGTGTTGTGATACTGTTTAATTGGTGACCCAAGTTGGTGCCCCTGACAGAAAACTATCTCTGCTGTATATTTCTGTATATATATTTGTGACTACAAAGGACACGACTGAATCACTAGTGTATAAGTGAAAATGTTAAAATGTATATGTATCTGTGTGCAACAAATATATATACTACGTAAAATTAAAATATCCTAGTAATAAAGAAATATGCATTAGTGTCCCACAAGAATAAAGTTATTGAGCACACTTCTTTGGTGGACATTTTCCTTCCTGTATCTTGTTTTTGATAGGATTGAAACATCCCAGAAGTAATTATGCATATAAGCCTGAGATCATATAACACCCATCTGGAACAATTTCTCCAATAACATATTCTTCAGATTTCTACATCAGGATTAGTTAAAAATGGTGTTTGGAATCTTAATTTGAGTTTTTCCTTATTTCATTTTGATTTAGTTGTTATTGTTTGAAGTGAGAGCTGTCTATATAGCCTATACTTGCCTTGAATTTGAGATCCTCCTTGGTCAGCCTCCTTGGTCAGCATTCTCAATTATTTTATTATTTCCTTTAAAATATTTTTAATACAGAGTCACTGACATAATCTTCTTCTTCATTAACCCAGAATTTCCAGGGGCAATTATGCTGTCTCGGCTTGGTGCCTGTTGGGTTCATGAGAAGATTTTACAGGATGTGTGAGCTGAACATACCTGTCATGTTTAATGATTGCTTGCTCAGTATAATTTCAGGCGACTGAACGTATATATGCCTAACATCCTAGGGGTAGGGAATGAAGATGGCCAGAATATGAATGTTTTAATTTATGCAGAATGCAGCATCCACCCTGCCTGTAAATCAGCATGTGTGAGTTCCATGTTTTAAGATTTTTATGGTTCTTCATTTGATTTACCCATGAACACTGTTATCTTTTTTGTGAAAACTTGTGAAAAAGCGTATTTATACCCATTTCTGTATGACATTGAAGCGGCTACCACTAAAGTTAACATCATCTCACACTGTGAATTCACAGGGTGTCTTTCTGTAGTAATTTTAGCTGTAGACTTCTGGACAGAAGGTGAGCAGTGATGGTGTGCATCTTTTTATCCCAGCAGTCAGGCAGCAGAGACAGGTAGATCTCTGATTTAGAAGCGAGCCTGGTATGAGTGTTCCAGGGCTACACAGGGAAACCCTGCGTTGAAATAAACAAAACAACAACAAACCTATGTCTGAACAGATGATCAAACCTCTGCCAGCCTCAGTATTCAATGAAATGGGTTGGTTGCATAAATTTGACCCTACCCCACTTCCCACATAGGGACACACAGACTGTGGTACTGTATGTGAGGCTGAGCACATATGTGTGTGGTCATTTCACAGCTGTTATATCAGCATCATTTCCACATGCTAAGGTATCATTTTATGTGTCTCATGTGGATTTTGATCACTTCCGTGGGCTCTTGCTACCTAGCTTTTTACTCTACATAGGATTTTGTTGCACAATGTAGAAACAGAATCTGTAAGTCTGTAATTTTTTTCAATCCTTTCTTCAAAGGGATCAGCAGCTGGTGGGTTAGTCTGGTCTGACCCCATACAACCATCTCAGTTGCAGCATGGAACATCCTTTAGTAGGTGCTATAATTCCTAATTTAGTCTATCAGCAAGATGGATGAAAACTGTCTTGGTTTGGCAAAACCCAGTTGTGACTTTTGTTTTGGCTCTAGTCCATACTAATTCCTTAATAACTAGAATCTCCTTGTCCACCTCTCTCCTTTTAGGGATTCGAAGCAGCAGTAGCAGCAGCAGCAGCAAATATCTTCAATTGCTTCTCTCAGCCCAGGCCTTGCAGCCATCAATACTCATAGATAGTTATTACATATGGAAGGGCAAAAGGGAGACCCTTGGGCTTTTCCCACCAACAGTTTTGTTCCCAGTGGGACATCCTGGCTGAGATTAGCCTTTTTTCCCAGACCCACAGCTGATTTTCCTACAATTAAGTCTTATTTCATATCATGTTTTTTTCTTACCCTAGAGATGTAAAATGTTAGGGCAAAATACAGGCATTCATGCTACTCATGCATTTAGGGAGTTGGGGAATTTGCCTTTTAATTACTGTGAAAATATGATTATTTAGGGACAAGGCACCATCTCTGCAGAGCCTGCAGAATTTTACAGCAACAGGAATAGGGCCTCATGAATAAGGACTAAAATAGGTGAGTTGGCAGGTCCTTGGGGAAAAGCAAGTAGAGTGAACTGTAATAGCCCTCAGCATCCTTCATTGGCTCAAATCCAATTGTGAAGGTAGTTCCTGCCTCACTTTCCTGTCTGTAACTGGAGTTCACGCCAGCTGCCTCTCAGCTATGACTCTGCAGCCATCTGCATGAGTCAAAGAAAACCAGTTTGTTAAGGGAAACTGCTTACCTGCCTAGACCTCCAATCTTTAATCACACTCATTTCACAGGCAGAGAGAAGCCTCAGTCTTTGTTTTGCATAACATCCCACAGATTTAACTCTAGCTCACAGCAAGGTATCTTTGGTTTCTTGAGGTGAATAGCTGTGGCATGTGCATTTTGCTTCCCACGATGTATTAAAGTTCTTAATGGCCTGTGCAGTTACTGTCAACACTGCATCTCCAGCTCCAGTTTTGTTGGGTACTGTTCAGTGGGTCTCAACCGAATCCCTACCTTCTAAGAAGATCAAACTTCTTTTCCCAGATGTTCTCAGGGAGCCACTGTGATTCACTATAGCTGTTGATTTTATTGTGTACTTAATGATTCAGTGCTGTTCTTTCCAAACAAGACAGTGAATTCTCTAAGGTAAATGGGTTTGTTGTGGTGCCTCTGATAATGCCTGGTAGGATTCCAGTAAGGGTCACTGATAGATGGGTAGGTAGGTGAATGGATGAATGGACAAGTGAATGTGTGGAATGTCCTTGTGTCCTACGTTTTATTTGATGTCTTATCCATCCCTAGTCTGTCCTCATGACCTAGAAGACCTATACACACAGAAGACATCCTGTGGAGATACTAAAAGCAGACTGTGGCAAGTTGGGAAAGTAAAAATCACATAAAGACTTAGGAAAAGTCATTAAAGTTTCTACCTTCCAGAGGTGGAACTGAGAATGCTTTTGGTTTGCCCCTGCTCTGTGTTCTCAGGAATTAGGAAGACTACCCTAGACAGAGGTTGGCCTCTGGAACAGTCTCATATCTGAACCCCTTAAAATCACATAAAATCTGTGACCAATGCCAGGCATGTCTCTGGTTGGAAAAACATACTTGAGTCCAGTAGATTTCATTGTAGTCCTAATGGGATCCTCCAACTTATAGCTCACTTGTAGATGGAGGAGGGCAGGGAAGCAGGGGCATTGGCATTTGCTTCTCAGGCCCCAGGAACAAACTGTCTTAGTTTGTATCTCTGTTTTTTAAAGTGAATTTAGACAGATTAGTTTATACCTCCATTTCTTCTTCCATAAATTGGGGAAAAGGCTGGCCTTTGTAAAGCCTACAGTCCCAACACTCAAAAGGCTGAAGCAGAAGGTCAAGTTGAGGCTGAGATACGGGATGTGATACATGGCTACTTTTCTGTGTCCTAGAAATGGTGGTGTGGAGTAGGGTGCAGACTGTTGCCTGTCTTCTAGTGTTTGACAGGGCAGTTGGCCAACTGGACATAAGTGCTTTGCAGAGGACAGGGTATGTCATAGGTTGTCAGTAGGTGCTCATTGTCATTTGTAGCAGCATTTTGACCAGTTGCAGGAGTTTCCATGGGAATTTCATGCCAGCCTTTATGGTTGCTTCCCTTTGGCAGAAAGCACATTTTTCTTCTATTCTTTCTGCCAGCAATCCTTTGGCCCCAACTGTTTTCACGAGGATCCAAACACAGTGACCAGAGAGTCCTGCATTTTACCTTTAAAAATCTTAGCAAGAAGTATTGAGACAATGTTAAGCTGTCTGATAATTCATATTGTGGGGTAGCGAGGGTGTGGGCATGCTGTGTACACAGGCATGAAATAAATTAAATAGTGCTGACAGTGTATGTATGTGCCAGCCAGCCGCCCAGACTTCTAAGATCATTTAAGCACATTTCATGTAATGGAATGTGTTATGACTTCAGCAGCTTCTGAATAAAACCTGGAGGAGGGGAAAAAAAAAAATCTGAAACACAGCACTAGCCAGGCTCCCCCAGGGAGTTCTTTTAGGCAGCTTGGGTACTTCTGGGGAAAATTGGGCTTCTTCAAAGAACAGCCACTGTTCTTTTAGAATGCCAGTCCCTCCCCCAACAGGGGGGATAGCCTTCTTTTATTTTTAGGTTTGAGGTAAGAACATGTGTCCGATCTGTTGTCACACAGCCTTTCTCCATGCATTTGGAGCTGCTTTTTTTACCCCAGTACAGCTTTGCTGGTAACTTGGGCAGGTGGTTTGACCTCTTCTGACTTTCCTGATTTTCATCTGCAATGTTTAGACTAAATAACTTTTTGTGGTGCCTTCCAGCTGGTTAAACGTTGTGGTTTCATGATTTCCCGTCTTTGTTGTTATAGGCAGCACAAATTCCATGCCGCAAACATATGATAGGAAAGTCCTCATTGATCACATTGAAAACGTATGCTTTCTGTGTTCTGACTTTCTTAGTGTGAGCTCAGCTGCCTCTATAACTGTACATCTCCGTTTTCCTTCTCTTTTGTTTCTTCTCTCCTTCCCCCTCCCTTTTCTTCCTTTCTTTTTTCTTCCTTTCCTTTCCTTCTTCCCCCCTTTATTTTTATGGGGTAAGGGTAACTTAGATATTATTTTTCATTTCTATAGGCCTTGCTGGATGCATGGTCATTTGATCGCAATGGAAACTACCCATGCCTGGACATACACCAACATTCTTGCTGTTGGCAGGTTTGAGAAGCCTGCAGCCAGGGTCTTAAGGCTATCTGAGTCACTGCTAATGAACCAAACTGCCTGAAATGTTCCACTGGTTGCCTTTTGGCACTTGGCAGGCAAATCTTTTTCATGTTCGTTTCAAGGTTGTCAGATATCATTATCCCCAAGTATTAAAATTTTCAAAGAAAGGAGGCAGTGTGTTTGATTTATAGAATAATTATCTAGCTTCAGCTCTAACTTGGCTTTGGCAATGGTTTTGCAAGCACTCGAAAATTAAATCCATTTTTTATGGCACTACAAGGTATTATCTCACAGCAAATGATAATTAAACACCTGTGAAATCAATTAGCCCTTTAAGCAGGGGGAAAAAAAGTTTTCCAATTATGTTTTCACACCTCCAAAACTTTTATAATTCCAAACTCAACACTTGTGGAGAGGGGTATGGTTGATTGGCAGCTGCTGGGCTAACTTTCCATAAAGATCATCTCTAAATTTTGCTCAGAATTAATCCTGAGACAATTTGTGATAGGGGTGTGTATAGGAAGAGGATGAAATCAGGTTTGCCATCAACTCTCCACAGCTGTGTATCTGACACACAACTGAGGCATTGCACTCCCTATGCAGGAAGTTACTTTGTGTTTCAATGTCGTTTTACTTGTCAGTTTACAAGACACCTTAATGGAAACTGAGCAATAAGATGTTCCACATGACCAAAGTCTTGCTTTTGAAGGGTCCCATAGCTACTTCAGATGGTTCAGGACCATCTTCAGTTCAGATTCACACCCTGAAAACACACCAACTGGCTAATAGCTGTAATTTAATCCAGTGGAAAGCCAGAGATGGCAACCAGCAGTTTAGCTTTACAGTAGCCTACACTTCCTCACCATTGGCCTTGGTAACAACGTCACCTTTTTAGATGCTTTTGGAAAATGACTGATACTTGCTAAGCAAAGAGGAGCATAATGCCTTGGGTGTCTTCTGCTTGTGACTCAGAACAAAAGCTGCTCCAAGAAGCAGCCTCATGAACTCTAGTTAGCATATAATAATGAAAACCCAGAGACAGATATTGGGGAAAAGCTGGAATATCAGAGAGAGGAAACAGACTACAGTCAATTCTCACCCAGCCAACTTCTCAGTCTGAACAGGGTCAATGCTATCTTCAAGGATCCTCAGCCTGGCTCACCTCTCCTACAGATGCCTGAATGTCTGCCTATGCCTGCTTTAAATATCTTCTTCACCCAGTTCACTTCTGGATTCAACTTTGCATCATAATCCTAGAGTTAGGATTAAAGGTGTAAGCTACTACTGTTTGGTGGTTGTTAGGCCTTGAAATCACAGAAACACAGAAAGATCTCTGTCTCCTGAGTAATGAGATTAAAAGCGTGGGTCATCACTCTCTGACCCTCTGGCTTTACTGTGGGTGACTCTGTTCTCAGACATTCTTCACTGATTTTATTAAATTTAAAATATATCACCACACTCATTCTTTCTGCTATTCACAGGTACGTCAGTTTGCTCAGTTGGCTTTAGGACGCCTTATTAGACAGGCAAGGTCAGAATGACTCTCAGTTTTATAAACAAGAAGAATCAATAAGGCTTGCTTAGGTTGAGTAACGGACTAAGTCCAGAGCAGAAACTTTATTGTGGATATTAGTTCCTATAGACTTTACTGTATCACTCCATGTATACATGCTTAAAAAAATGTTTCTAAAAACCTGTAATAGAATGTTCCTGAAGATATATTTTGCTGTATACTTTTTTATTATTATTATGAACAAAGAATACACACTTTCTATCCTTGTATATCCTTATTAATGAATCTTGCTTTTAAAGCCTGTGGCATTTAGAGAAGTTGACAAATCTTAATATTAAATGGAGAAATAAGGCTAGCATTTCATAGAACAAAGACGAAAGGGAATTGTTAAGATCTGTTGTGACTTTTTCTTGTGAACACCAATAGCAGTTGGAGGCTTTACAACATCATAAGCATTATAGACCCTGAAGAATAAGGCGAGGGTAGAATGCTCTGACATTTGTTCAACAAAGGCAACCCGATAAAAGATAACCCTAGGCCAGACATATACTCGGGATTAGGGTAATAGTAGGGAACAAAAAAAGGTGTGTTCCTGCTGTTATATAGTAGGTGATATGTTTGGGCAGGAAAGAATAGTGAACCCTCTAAAGAATATGTGCTTGAATTCAAGCAGTGTGCAGTGTCAGGACTGAGCTGAACCACGGCACTGGGAAGTCCTGCACACAGGCCAGTCTAGGAGCACCTCTCTGAGGCCTCTATACACTGATGGGCATCTTGAAAAACATCTGGAAGAAAACAGTTCCAGTCCAAGGGCACAGCAAGTGTAAGAATGAAAGCAAGTATGCTGTGCTGAGAAACTGAGAACTCTGTGGCTGTCAATGGTAAGCAAGGAAAAGGGATGTAGAAGCTGTGGGTAGAGACTAGTTTTAACTGGTCCCCATATCCAAGGGATGTAAATATTGTTCTAAGAAGCCATTGGGATCATTTCACCCAGAACATGACATTTACCAGGGTTCTTTAGCCATTTGATAGAAAGCAGATTTTCAGGGGACAAGATTGAGCTTGTCTCGTATTAAAGCCACCAGGAAGTTGAATGCACTTCTTTTGCTGAGCTCCTTCTCAATGGGAAGGAGGAATAGTGCTGGACAAGCATGGGGGCGAAGATGGGAGTGCACTCCGGTTTCTGCAGAATGACAATTCTACTGGTAGGCAATCCAGGACCACTTTGCATCTTTGCTTCCCTGGTGCTCAGAATTCTGCCAGGTATCCAGGAGCTGCTCAGTACTCATTTGTTCAGTATGTTGGTTCCTTTTTCGTGGCTGCAACAGAAGTTTCCATGAAGAAAAGTTCAAAGGACTTTTAAAAAAGAATATATTTATTATATGCCTATATGTGTGTATGTCTGGCTGTAAATATATGAACCAAAAGTGTGCAAGACCATGTGGAGGCCCAAATAGGGTATCTGATCCCCTGGAACTGAATTTACAGTCATTTGGAAGCCACCATATAGATATACTATAACCACTGAAACATCCCTCTAGCCCCAAAGAAGGAATTCCTTATTTTAACTTAATTCTGATATTTAACAGTCTCAGAGATTTCAGTCTACAATCCGTAGCCCAGTTGATCTGGGTTTATGGGGAAGTGGGAACAGTTGGGAGATATGAATCTGCTCAGATCATGGTAAACAGAAAGCAGTGAGACAGGAGGAGGTCAGGGCAAGATGTAACTTTCTGAAAGATGCTCCCATGATCTCCTTCCTCGAATATGACTCCTACTTCCAAAGTTTTCAGTGTTCTACAGAAGTAGAAACCCCTAGCTGGGAACCAGTTTTTTAATACATGAGCCTGTTCAAACCACCCAACAATGCCAGGGGACACAGGCATCTGCAGGATCATCTGGTCTACCTCTCTCCAGGCAGATGTATCAATGTTCTTTGTTCCATGGCCCTGTTTCAGAAGGAGACATCTCTTTAGCAACTTCTCCAGAGGACTGTGGAAAGTATAGCCAGCTGGAAGAAGGAGAAGTGACTCAGCCCCCATAGCCTATCTCCCCCAAAGTAATGTTGTATTTCTGCCAAAGGAAATGATTGAATCTAGACTTCTTTACCTTCCCAGTCCCTAAGAACTCAGCTATTATACAATGGTGGTCTAGTACATCATCAATATGTAACACTTATCTGTCTGTCTATTTATTTATACCATGATACAAATGTTTTGTACCACTTGGTCACACCCCTGCATTTGTATGTTTATACGCCCCCATACCAAAGGGGGAAAGTTATACTTCCTAATGACATCTTCTTTGATGAAAATTACATCTTACATTTGAGTACCCTATATTCCTGCAGCACTTTTCATATTAACATATGCCATTGCAAGGTGTTGTTTACAGGTCAGTGTTGAAGGCCTGGGACTGACTTGTTCTTCTCTAATTAGAAATTAAACCCCAGTGATGGAGATGGTGGGAGAGAAGATGAGAAAGTAAGGTTATCAAAACCATGCCCATTTCTCAAGGTATTTTGTAATCACTTAAGTGTGGGGATCAGACAGAAGGTTTATGCATTGACAAAGAATGCAGTGTCTCAGACAGTCTCTGTCTCCATCCATGCCTTTCCTGGCTATGAGAAAAACCCATTAAGAATTCTAACCATTTGCCTCATTTTAGGGCAGACAGGGGTATCCAGAGAGGAAGAGAGGTCTTTTCTTAGATCAAAAAGAGAAGTACTTAGAAAATTAGGGTGAGCTGTTCCTTCTGTGGGTAGAAAGCCTTTGCTTTTGGACCGAATCAATGTTTGTCACTGGAGCAGCTATCAGGAGAGTACGCAATTGTTCTCCTCAGCTCAGGCATGGAGGAAGGGCAGGAGAGTGTTCACCAAGAGCACTACTGTGCATACATTTGACATGATCTTCACATAATGCTATTTATCAGGCCTGGTGAAGCACAAATTTCCAATTCTCATCACTGTTCAAGGAGAAGATAACTTTTTTAACAAGTTGCCAGCCCTTTAGAAATAAAGACAGAGAAAATGGGCTTTTAAATGTACAAAAGGAAAACCAAGAACAAAAGATTGATTTCTGTTTTGTTTTATTCTGAGTTCAGTTGAAAGTGGAGCATTACTTTAGGCGGGCTTGGTATGATCAAGAGTTGGATATATGCTTATTGGGTAAAGTTGAGCTTGTCGTAATGAAGACTTACATCATTTCATGTTCACCTTCTTTCTTTCATAGTCCCTATACAACACAATGTAAGCTGATGAATGCTAGGTATAGGTTGTGACCCAAGAGGCAGTAGGACCTAAGTCCTGACTCTTGATGCCTGAGGGAAGGAAGGGATAAAAGTGCATAATTCAGCAGAGTAAGAAAGAGTAAGATGGGTCCAGGACTTGGCTGATCATAGGGTCTTACTCTAGACATCAGGGGTGGAAGTTAAGCAGAAAGGCAGGAGAGCCTGAAGTATTCACTTCTAGGTCCCTGACACCCTCACTCCTGTCAATAGGGTGAAGATGTCCTGAGAATATACACTTCATGCTGTCTATCCTGTCCAAGTCTTCCTAGCCTTTATTCTACATCTTCTGGCCCTGTTCCACTTGGCTATCTCCCGAGGCAAAGCACCTAGGGAAAAGCTAATGGTAACATAATGACCTCGGCCTTCTCCTTTGCTGAGTGGCCTGCTATATATCGCTCCTGAACCATTTATCCATCCAAGGCCATTTTTGCAGAGGATTCTTTTATTGCCAGTGTCTCCTCTTTCCTCTGTACCTAGATAACCCTTTATTTAGCCCTGTTAGAAACACATTATTTCTAACCAGAGAATTTCTAAGACTCCCATGTCTTAGAACTACATACCGCTCAGAATACTTTTGAATTCTGGTACTGAGGGTATAAAAGCAGATGAGACAAGACCTGTGTCCTCCTGAAAGCTTCCCCGAATTAATGTCACAGAGCACAATGTGTTACAAATCTCTGTCTGCACCTTTGTTACTTCTCTGTTTCTCTCGCTTTCTAGAAAAAGCTCTAAGGGAATGGGGGACACATTGGAAACACTGCTTTTCTTACACAAACTTCCCAGCTATGCATTATCACCTGTGAAAGGGGCACAGTAGTTTCACCTACTCCTCATGGTGGTTATAATGATAAAATGCAATGGAAAGTGTAGATTATGTGGCACTGTGCCCTGCCCACAGGAAAGTTTTAATCAGTTACCAACCAAGGTAGGGATGAAAATGGCAAAGTTTTTTTAAAAGATTTATTTATTATGCATGCAGCATACAAAAGAGGGTACCAGATGTCATCATAGATGGTTCTGAGCCACCATGTGGTTGCTGGGAATTGAACTCAGGACCTCTGGAAGAACAGTCAGTGCTCTTAACCTCTGAGTCATCTTTTCAGCCCGAAATGGGCAAGATTAGAAACAATAGGGATTATGATCCAGTGTGTTCCAGAGCATATTTAATGCCAACCATCCCTTTTCTCTCTTTCTCCTGTGGTGAAAAGTAGGTAGGTGTCACCTCATCCACCTGTGTATCAAACTTATGCCCATGATGATCATTTAAGTTAGTGCCTCTCATGAGTGCTTTGGCCTGCAGAATGCTACTTTCCCCTTCCTGTACCTGTATTGAAATAGGTTTTAAACTGACATAAAAAGAAAATTGTCCTCTGTAGAAGCCAGGAAATATGAAAAGATGAACATTATTGCCTGTCCTTGGTTTTATGCAAATATCCCTGTCTGCAGTGGGTAGCCAAGAATTGGCAGTCTCACACCAGAGATGGCAAAGGAAGCAATACCCAATCCTTGCCATGATGGGCTGAATGCCTGTTGAATATTCAAGGCAAGAAACTGCAGCACCTTTAAGTAGCAACTGCTACTGAAGGGGTGTTGCTGACTCTCTCTAAGGCTATAGCTACTCTGATCAGTCACATTTTGTGTACTTGGATGACTGATTGACACGTATGTAAGCAGCTCAGTTACGTGCACGAGATCTGTAAGTATGTGTCAGGCAGACACAGATTCCACAAACCCAATGAATGCTCTCTAACCACTGGAACCCATAACTGCCATACCGTATGTTCTTTTCCATGCCATGTGTTTTCAAGAGAATTCAGAGAAGTGGCCAGCTGGACCCATTTTGTAACTCCTACTTCATGTTTCTCAGTTCAGATCTGTGCCAGGGATCGATTTCATATTGTGCCATGTCCTGACCTTTAAGATTTTGTTCCCTCAAGACTAATTGAAATTTTAAGCATTAAATCTGGACTTAGGGGGAGGGATCGAAGCAAAAAGCTTAGAAAACAGAGGCCTATCGTGTGTGACACCCCTAAAAGTTTTGAGGGGCAAGAACCCTGTAAGTGGCAGCTGCTCATGAGGGGTCCAGAAATGAACTGAACTGCTTAATCATTGTCTTCATAAGAATTGTATGTCTTCAGACACCACATGTTGTGTGGGCTGACCACATGCAGCGTTGTGTATAGAAAATGGCATTAGAATCAGGCCCTAGGGTTAGGACGTTGGCACCACACACCTAACAATGCCTGCCGGTTACAATGTTTTTAGCTCTGCCTATAAAACTGAACTATATAGTCCTTGGGATACTTTGGGGATCATGTCATTTTGTTTTCTTTGAGCTCTTCAGTAACTCAGACTCACCCTCATGGAATAAGGTTTGAGCTTCAGAAGGGAACAGCAAGACCCATCCTGAGCTCGCAGACTCTTTAACCCTTCATCTTGGAACCTTCATTCCTAATGAGACACCTCTAGTCCAGACACCATTCCTCCCTTGCCTGCTGTTCTTGTTACACGTATCAGTACTTAGCTAGAAATCTGCATGACCCCTCCTCTCCCTTCCCTCACTAATGCCACCTATGGCCACACCTTATCTTCCCTGCATAAGCCAGCCCTTGCCTCCATTTGAATATCTCTCCACCCTCACTGATTTATAATTATGGGACAACTTCACAGCCTTTTCACTGGACCAGGAGCTTCTTAAGCAGTGCCTAACATGTGAGAGGCACCCTCCTGACTTTTGCTGAATGGATGGAAGACACACACACATATAAACACACACACATATACACACACACACACACACAGGAACAGAGATGTTGCTACATAGATCTGCATCCCAAGGTATTCTGTGGAACTTCAACCATCCCAAGCATTTTCCTTCTCATTCTGTTCATAAGGGATGTGACTCAAACCTGGTTGTAAACCAAGGGAGAGTAATTTCTTATAAGGATTGGGGCTGGCAGGAGCGGATCAGCTGGAGATGTTCACCCAGTTCATAAATAAATACTTGAAACAAATTACCACCTTGAACAGACTGGGATTATGTGAGTCTGGAGGTTAGAGGCTCAGTGCCGGCTTCTTCTCTGTTTTCTGTGGCTAGCAAAATAGCAGGATCATTTGGCAAATGTGCTTGTGACAGTGGATCTGTGGGAACCCTGCATGCCACACCAGCAGCATCCTTCCTTGTACAGCTTTCGATAAGAAAAAATGCTTTTAAACTACACACTGCTGCTGTGTTGAGACGTGTAGCTTCTGTTTGCATTTTTCTTCTAAAGTCTGAAGAAATATTTGTCTGCTTCATATTTGTCTCCTGACTGTCTTTACAAATCTGCTTTAATTTTATTTTTTTTAATTGTTGGTAGCTTTTAAAAAATGTTCATTCCATCCCTTCTGATATAATTTGCCATAATAAGTTGCAATTGCATACTGCTTTCTTGGTTATGCTGCATGTACATAGTTCATTTGAGCTTCACAGCTTTGAGATTCACAGAAGCTAAGAGATTTGCATGGGGGTCACACAGGAAATCCAAACTCCAAATTCCTCAGCCCAGATTTCCTCATTTACAACTGCCCGTGTTTCCTATTATCTGCTGTCTCCCTTCAGCTGTGGTGATTATAGTTATCATTTTCAATGCTGTTTATAAGGTGTTGTGCTTTAGTTAAAATGTATCCTTGATCCACATGGTAGAAGTGTCATCCCCTTTGGATGAACAAGGAAGCTCAGCCTAGGCAAATTATCATTTTCTAAGATCACCTTATTTGCATATAGCAAGCTTGGAATGTGAACCTGGGATTTGGCTGCTTGACCACTGAGCTATTGATTACTAAGGCCCTGCTGCTCAGAATGTACTGTGCATTATAACGAATTTGCATAGAATCTGGGGCTCTTTCCCCAGAGTTCTTGATTCAGCGGGCTTGGGTAATCTCTGCAGTTCCCAGGTAATGCAGAAAATGCCTGTGACGGAGAGAACACATCTTGGCATAGTGGGTACCACTCTGCCTGCCCCTCCCCTTATCAGTTGCACTGACTCACTACTAGAAACAATGCATTGTATGCGGTGCTAGAAGACATCAAATATGAGTTGTTCCATACCTCATCTTAAATAGAGTATATCCTATACATTATTTAGGACAACTTGAGGAAGAAAATTATTATAGCTATTGAGTAGTACTAGTTTCCAGGTTAAATGCAGGGTCATGCCCCTTTTATTACATATTCCTCTGTAGCCACTTAGGAAAAGTCTTCTACCTCTTCTGTGTCATTGCCTCTGGAGTGGGGACTGTAATGCCTGTCTGCAAAATGGAGCAAACTGGTTAATCAATTAAAGGTGGAAATTCTTTGTCACATCTCCTTTCCAACTCAAGTAGGTTAGTGTGTTTGTCTTTAAGTTCTGAGTGATTATAGCATGCTTTGTATTTCTTGACTTAATCACGAGAATTGGTCTACTTTAGAAGACTGACCTCCCACTTGCACACTCAAGGCTGCCTGTCTGTCTCCCCCGTCTCTAACTAATGATAACCCCTACTCAGTTCTCCAGCAGCCCTGTAATTATGCGCTGTCACAAATGTTATGAAAATGAAGCAATGCATTGTATAGGCTTTAGAGGGTGGCTTTGGACTCATCATTAACATCCTTGAGGCTCTTGTATATAAAAGTAGTTTGTTCAATCTTCTTGGATTTTATTCACTTTCTAAGAAGTATTCTAGGATATATCTATACCAGAGTCTATTCCCTCATTCCTGCTTCGGAGGGCATCTTGGTGCTTTATCCACTTTGGTATGATGGCAGTTAAAACTGAGGTACACATTTGTGGAGAGTTTTTTTCATGTAAAAGTAAGTCCTCATTTCTCTGGGATAAATCTCATGTACAAGTGTTGGGCCATATGAGAAGTCCATTTTTAGATTGGGAAGAAACTGCCAGTATCCATAGAGCAGCCTCATTATTTCACTCTCTACCAGCACCATGGAAGAGTTGATGTTTCCTGAAACTTACCAGTACTTATTCTCATCTCCCTCTTAAATAATACCTAGCGGGTAGCACATGGTGCCTCATAGTGTTTTGATTCCTATTTCTCCAGTGACTAATGATACTCAGTAATCCTCCTGTGCTCTTCTTGGCTCCTTATTCATTTTCTTTGGGGAAAATATCTGTTCAAATTCTTAGCCCAGGTTTACTTTGGATTCTCTTCTTGTTGAATCAGAAAGGTTCTTTACATATTCTAGACAAAAGTTCCTTATCAATGTCTGGTTTGAAAATGTTTACTCTTCGTCAGTGGGTTTTCTTTTTTCCTTCCCAGTAGGAGTTGGGTGTGGTGTGTTTCTCAGGGTTCAGTTCTCATTACATAGGTAGAGATGGAATCAGGTTCAGTGAAGCAGGTCATGGAACAGATCATCTATGGCTGTGGAAATTTTCTCAAATGGACATTTCTCTCTTTTGTTTATGCCTTTGGTACCATTTCAAGAAAGTTTAAATCAAACTTTAATTTTTTTTTTTTTTTTTTTTACTAGTAAAATGTTTTGGGGGAAATCCTACAGAGTGCATATGTGTTATGCTGGAGTGATTGCTCTAATGCTTGTTAAGGATGAGAATACCTTTAAAAGATTTTATGTCTTGTCTATTTTCTGATATTTTTTGGGTAGATTCTTTAACTACTTCTCGATAGTGTCTGTCTGAAAGTGACAATATCATCAGAAGTATTTCTTAGAAGAGCAGAGGAGGGCTAGAGAGATGGCTCAGCGGTTAAGAGCACTGACTATTCTTCCAGAGGACCTGAGTTCGATTCCCAGCATCCACATGGCAGCTAACAACTGTCTGTAATTCCAAGATCTGACACCTTTACACAGCTATACATGCAGGCAAAACATCAATTTACATAAAATAAAAAAAAATTTAAAAAAAAAAGAGCAGAGGAATAAACAAGTGTTTCAGTTAAGTAAAAGAATGTCACAGGAAATGGAGTTAAAGGATCCCAAAACAGGAAGTGCCCCAATTGAAACCAGTAGCTGGCCCAGTTATCTCTTTAGTTGGAACACCTCAGTATTTCATGAACTCATTCACCATAGAATCGACAAAAGAAGAAGTTTCATGAGCTGAGCATGCTTAAAAGTTGGAATGGAAAATATTTATCTCCATTGCTTTTCTATTGCCACAAAGAGACACCATAACCAAGGCAACTTACAAAGGTGATGATTTAATAAGAGGTTTGCCTACAGTTTCATGGGTGACCATCATGGTGTTGAACATGGCAGAAGGCAAGCAAAGCATTAGAGTAAACAGAGATACGGGGGAGGAAGAGCCTGGACCTGGTGTGAGACTTTTGAAACCTCAAAGCCCTATGACACATATCCTCCAACAAGGCCATTCCTGTTGCTATGATACAAGCACAAGAGACAGATTACGAGACACACCAAAACCCATTTTAAGAGTTTATTAAGGGAATAGGAAGAAAGGTAGGTGCTGAACTGAAAGAAGTGTGCTGGGGAGTGAATGGAAGTAGGTGGAGTCTGCTTTTAAGTGTGGCTTTGCACATGTGTATGGGGGATTTACGAAGTTATACTATACATGCATATGGATGGCCTGTCACGTTGCACATATGGAGAATGTAAGGCCCCAGGATGACTAGACATTTTGCCTGACTGCTGGGGACACATGCACAGCCTTAGGACCCAGGAAGGAGATGCAGAAATGCCAGCACCTCGGGTACGGCAGTATCTGAAAGGCATCAGAAATCCTAACACCTCCTAATTTAGATGAGAAAACCAATGCCAGAAAGCAGCTGTGTTAAGCTCATGGTCTCATAGCAGGTACTAACTGGTTCAAGGGTGTTTAGTACATCTCATTATATGAATGGCTTCAAGCTTCAATCATGTGGCTTCATTTGCTACATCAGCAAGTAATGCTTCTGTACAGCCATTTAAAAGTCAACACTGCACTGTAACTATCATTTGACTTTTCCCCAGGAGTTTTCTGCCCTTCTTTTCCTTCCACACATTCTATAAAGTAAATTCTGCAAGTGGAAACTTTGAAACTTGTTACAATCCAGGACACTAATAAGATTTTACATTTTTAGCAGTTTAATGATGAGGATGTAGGACTCTGTGCTGGTCCCTTAGGGGTTTCTATTCTGGGTATCTGTTAAACCTTGCAGTAGTCTGAAGTATATTCGACCTTTCTATATTAAAAAAAAAAAATCAGTTTAAGTTTCACACATAAATTTGTGTCTGTCTATTCTCTTCCTCTTCCCTACTTATTAGGTAGAATTCAGACATTATCAGCATTTGAACTTGAACATACTTGTCAATTATTTTCCTGTGTTTGGTGAAAAAAGAGATGTCATTACCATCCAAATTTAATATTTTTATTTAGCTAAATTTGATCCTTCTTAAAAATCCTTTCCACTTTGAAGTCTATTTTGCAGCTTAATTAATGCGGCAGGGGCTTTTTATTTTGTTCTCAATGGAGATAATCTTAATCTATTCACAGTGACCTTTTCTTGTGCAAATTAGTTGTACATGCTTGTTTAAGCAAATGGTCCTTTGCATGGTGTCTCTCCTTAATGACGGATTTATAATTGAAAATTGGCTTACTCCCATATGCCTAGTTTATATGAGAATATAAAAATAGATGTAGACTTTAAAAATATGAATGTATATATCAATATCCCCCCCAAAAAAAGAGGGAAGAATACAGTGCCTTCAGGCTATGGTTAAATTAGACTATTAGAGTTAGAAAATGCTGGTGACATATGCTTCTGTCAGAGTCCCACCTGTCTGCTCAGCATTGGAAGTGCTTGAAAAATGAGAGTGATTTCATCTTGGCTGTACAATTCAGAGCCTTTAAAGGACGTGAGGCATCTCTAGCTTCCCAAGTTTTATTAAACTCCTAATGAAGTTGAAACTGCATGCATAGGAATGTGTTTGGCGTTCATCACTTTTAAAGTGGGAGTCTCAATTAAATGCTTTTTGTTGGTCCTAAATTTCACTGCCTATAAGGAATAGGTGACAAGTGATATTATAATTTGTCTGGAGTGCTTCCACTTTCAACAAACAAACAAATAAAAACAAAACTGTATAATACTATTAAATGGCATTTGAATAAAAAGAATAATCGTTCTCTATTCCAGTTTCCAATGCTTTTTTTGTTGTTGTTGTTATCCCTTTTTCTCATTTTACATGTTACCATTTATTCTTCTTATCCCCTGCCCTTCCCCATCTTTCTTCAAAAAGTCAAAGCAATCATCCTTATACTGTAGCACTATTTGTCAGGAGTCACTGAATGTTCTTGGTTAAATGTAGAAACTCCAGTTTGAAGAGAAAACAGATGTTGGCTTGTGCTTAGGATGGAGGTTTCCAAAGTATCTTTTAATAGTATGGTGTGGAAAATAGAGAACTGGAACATTTAGTGTTGCTGAGTGGTATGGCATTAAGGGAGAAGCAGGTGCCTCAGGGATTCCTCTCCTGCCTATGGGAGCAAACTGTTTTATGGGGGGCAGTGTGCATGGTGCAGGCCCTTAATCCCAGCACACAGGAGGCAGAAGTGGGTGGATCTCTGTAAATCTGAGGCCATGCTGCTTTACATAGGAAGTTCTGGGCCAGCCAGGACTACATAATGAAACCTTGGCCCCCACCTCCCATCTGATCTTGGGGAACAGAGACTAGGAAAGACAAATTGTTATAAGGACCATTAATTAGACCTGTCCTTTTATAGACTGTTTGCAAAAGTGATCCTTATTGCTTTATACAACATGATTGTTCTAAGCCCTCAACCCTCAAGTGTCAGAGTAGCCCCTTACTAAGGGTCACATATTCAGGATAAATGGATGCACCTCGTGACTCTCAGCCATCTGGTTTTCCTCTTGAATCTTCACTTGCTGACCACATCTCTTGTATTTCTAGATATGATTATCGGGAAATGCTGCACAATGCCACTTTCTGTCTGGTTCCTCGTGGTCGCAGGCTCGGATCCTTCAGATTCCTGGAGGCTTTGCAGGTAAGAAACTATGAGACTTTGCAGCATCTGGTTGAAGATTGAAGCCAAATTGGTTTCAGCCTTTTCACTCCCCTAGAGTAGTCAAAAAGGAGTCATGACTTTTGCTGAGGACCTAAGAAAAGCTAACCAAGAAAATTTGAATTGGTTTGAAAATTTGTACTGGTTTGAAGAATCAAAATTGGGAGGAAGATTGACTCCTTGCCCTCGGCCATGAGAAGATCAAATGGTCTCCCTACCCAGGAACCTGATTCATCAGGGACATGTTTGCAGACAGAGGACAAATCGACATGTCTAAGTGCAAACCTAGCTCTGAGTTTGGAGAGGGGACTCTCCTCTTTTCCTGCAAGCCAATCTCAGGAGCACTGACAGTGGGATATTGCTGTTATTTTCCTCCAAAATGTAATTGTGGATCTGGTCCTCATCTAGGTCCTTTGTAAAGAATGCCATCATCCATTAACATTCTTGTAGTTTCATGAGTGTTTCAGGGAGCAAAATGCTCTGTGGTTTGGATAAAGAGTTCCTTGGAAATTACATTTTGTCTTAGCTTATTTATATGCTGGGTCCCAGTGCAGACTAGAAACTGGTATGGCTGTAGTTTGCAACACTTCATGTTGGAAGGAACAAAGTTTTAAGTTAGATGTTTATAGGACAAAGGAAAGCTAGACACTCCAATAGTGAAGTCCTCGAAATGCTTCCTAGAAAGGCTGTGCCCCATACTGCTCTGTTAGCTCATGACATTGGGATGAACCATGGCAAAAGTAGAACTGTAGCACTTACATTGACAAAAATGTTATAGTCAAGGTTGATTTTATACATGGATTTCACTGGTGAAAGCTTTTGTTGTATCAATAAAACTCCTGCAACAAGGCCAGTCATCTCCGTGTAAGGTCAGCCAAACCTTATGTATTAGAATTGAAAAGTTGTATTATCATTCTAAGGCAAGACTTGAAAATCTTCAAGTCTGGTCTGGATGCTTACAATCCCCATGTGATTTGGTAATTCCGAACCACTCACTTTTTCCCTGGCCTGAGCAGTACAGGACTCATGTAACATAAAGAATGCTAGTAATTGAATTTGTACTGATTCTTTTCCTGATTGGAATGGTTCCTGCTGCCACTGTCCTCACACTCATGAAATCCTTCCTTTGCTCAGGCTGCCTGTGTCCCTGTAATGCTAAGCAATGGATGGGAGTTGCCATTCTCTGAAGTGATTAATTGGAACCAAGCTGCCGTCATCGGCGATGAGAGATTGTTATTACAGGTAAGGAAGGGGCTGTGGCCTTCGGCAGAGCAGCAGATTATTGCTGCCCCATCCAAACTTTCAAAGAAGATGAATCCAAAAGGTCAGCTCCATAAAAGAAACTTTATTGGGAGAAAATTGCCTGTGTCATGGTGAATATGAAGTCGTTTAATATGATATTGTTCACTTTTCAACACAAAACCTGTCCAGGTCCACAGAATATGTTCTGGGAAGGAGCTGTTGCAGATAAAATGCATGAGCTTTGCTGAGTGAGGAGATGGGAATTCTCTTCAGCTTCAGCACCGAAATCTTTAGATTGACACACACCCCCCTTCAGATTCCTTGCCACTATTCCTGTATTCATTTCTGATTAAGTCCAGAACATAAGCCTTAGGGTTGGTTGCTATACTAGTGTTAGCACTACTGCAGGGCTCTGCCCTGAGTTCCTGCAGGAGGGAGTCACTTGGGTGGATGTTTAAAGGAAGGGCCCCTAATAAAAGTTGCATTTGCTCAAGGGAAGGGAAAACAGCCTGCACATAGAAATTCAGGGGCAGCAGAAGTCCTGATGAATCTCAAAGGCCGCTGCAGTCATGTTTGACATTCACAATAAGCTGTCACACAGCACACTCTCTTAGCACAGTTAATGTTTTTCTTTCATGACATTAGACACTTTATCATTAAGCCTCCACAAGTTTCCATAGAAATACTATCTCTAATATTTTTTCTTTAAGAACAAAAATAATTGATATCCATAAAAGTGAGTTTCTAACTGTGCTTTTGATTGTCCTTCTGTGCCCTTGGCTGGTCTCCTAATGGACTGGTAAGGGAAGACGGTCATCTTCTGAAAGTCACCCTTCCACTGTGGACTAATCAAGCCTAGGTCAGGATAGCTCTAGAACATCCCTTTCATGTGGTTCTTGGGTCTGTAATCTTGGCACTTTTGTAACTTGAGCATAAACCTCGAGGAACGTGCACTCTGAAAATGGTGCACCTGTTCATTGGAGTTAGTTCATTGAGTTCTAAACAAAACATAATTTCATAGGTGCTTACAGAGAAAGGGATGTGGGGGTCTTAGGAAAAGCTAATGTTTGTAGTAACTATTCCCTGATATAATTCAATAGGGACATCCTCCAAGACATAGTGAGAAAGAACCCTCACCATGTAGAAATAGTAGATGTCTGAGTCTCTTACTCCAATGAAGGTATGTGGTTCCTTCCCACACTGCCTTTGTCTTTTCTTTCATGTTGTTTTAACAATTCATGCTCATTAAAGGAAACTTTGGATATGAAAAACATCAGTCATGTTCTCCATTCATATACCGAGGTACCCTTGCCATGAACAAGTTGGAGCTTATCTTGGGGGTGGGAAGCTTTGCATGACACTTAAGTGAGATTGTCCAGTGTCTTGTCTCTTCACCAAAGTTGATAGATATTTTACCTTTTCAAGCCTCTTTTCCACTTGACTCTAAAGACTATATTTTTTTATAGCCTTGTGCCCACATTTTCTAATATTTTTTCTCCTCATTTGCAATCTGTTTTCTACACAGCTGCCTCCATATTGAACAGAGACTGTACTGTTGTTCACAATGATTTTAAGGAGCTGGCACTGAGCCAAAATGTGTGCCCTGGGAAATGCTTTTTGTTATGTTACAATGTTTCATTTCCTGTTTTAGAACAGCTCTGGTGTTTTATTTGCATATATTCTTGTCATCCTGTCACTGCGAAACTTGCCGTGGCTTTTCCTATATCTATTCTGGTAGATTCTATTAGTTTTGTTCCTATACATAACCTTTTATTAGGACTTCATTGAGCTCGTCAACTTCCAGACCATTCCATCCAAATTGGAATTAATTTATCACTTTCCCATACCTGTCTTTGAGGACAAGATAAATAACCAATAGCTAAATGCCACTAGAACTTGGAACTCCATCCCACCAATCAATTGGAATTGTCCTGCAGAGCACTTTGCAGAGCGCTGTGAGGCACTTCAGCCTTACACATGAGCTGGTAGAGCGCACCACCTAGAAGTAGCGAAGACATGATGTAGGCATGGAAGAGAGAGTGCTGTCTTAGTGGCTGACTCTGTGAGATTTTTTTCCTTCCTTTTCTGGAGGCAATGGAGCAGTGTTAGCTTTTGGCATTTTTCTAATGGATTAGTTCTTCTCATGGCCATGATAAAAAACAGCCATGCCAACCTGTATGACTTAGAGAATGTCATTGACATTTAAAAGGGCATGCTTATGAAAATTGAGGACAAGATTTTTTTTCTACTTTTCCCTTGGAAATCTAGGTCATTTTTTTTTTTTTTTTGGTGAGTAAATAAAAATAAATTTTCTTGACTTATCAAGGATCTATGTCATGAATGGTTTATCTCCTCTAAGGATATTCTATTTCCACTTGACTTTGGGCCTGCCAGTGTTCAACTTTACCTACTGCCTCCATTATGATCCCTTTGAAACATGAATTTAGAACCTAGTTTGGGATGTTGACAGAACAAATAAGCTTTTCCTTCTGTTCTTACTGTGTGGAATTTTCATTACTTTCAGGGGCATTCTTGAATCTAACAGTGTGCCATCATCTCGTTTCTCTCTAAGGGAAACTCAATTATAGTGCAGTCCTATATTTGGGATAACATTCCTATTAATGTGGTTGTCAGAACATTCCTTCTCTAGCCCAGGTTCCCATGTTTGCCTGATTCATCCTATTTTAGCGAGACAAGCATGTAGAAAGGTGAGCACAGCAGAGTAGCTGATACTCACAAAGAATCTAAGAGTATAAATTGCACAAATGGAACAGACCTTGAACTATAGGTGCAATCAGGGAGCAATCCTAGGAAACTTAACCAAGAATACATCTTAGAACTACCGGGACAGATGAACAGGCAGACAGTAAACCATGGGCCAAGCTTTGCATAGAATCAATTGGTCCATCTTGAAATAGCACCTTCCTGTTGAATGGTAATAGTAATATTAAACCATCATAATCAAGCTTTCTGTGTTGTAGACACTCTACTACGCACTTATGTAATCTTTATTCCAATCACCATATTATATTATAAATGAATAATTGGAGAGAACAACTGACTCATCCAAGGAAACATGTCTAGTAGGTGGTAGAACCAGGATCATCCCACATTGGTACCACTAATACTTGTACTGTAATATCAAGCTATGTTGCTATTAAAAATAAAAATATCCTGATGATAGCTTCATGTAGCCATGTTCATTCAATTAGGTGCTTATATCTTTTTTTAAAGATTTATTTATTTATTATGTATACAGTATACAGAAGAGGGTACCAGATGTCATCATAGATGGTTGTGAGCCACCATGTGGTTGCTGGGAATTGAACTCAGGACCTCTGGAAGAACAGTCAGTGCTCCTAACCTCTGAGCCATCTCTCCAGCCCCTAGGTGCTTATTTCTTGAATAGGTAGCATAGGGACTGTTGTAACCAAAAAATATGGAGCAATGTGAATATAAGAATAAAGGCCTTCCTTCAGTTACCTGCTTTAGAATAGAGCAGCCTATGATGAAACACACACAGTATTTGGAGATCTGGTGAGACTGAGCTAAGGTCTGGAGCCAAGAGGAGAGCACTCTCTTGCAAAAAAGGCTAGAGGAAGGCTGTGCATGTAGACATGGCTAAATCTGTTTGTATTGAATGGGAAGGCTCATGGATCGTCTCTAGAAACACACATTATGAATACTTTTTGGTTCCTGGAGTGAGCTATCTTGCTTGCTTGCTTGCTTTCTTTCTTTCTTTCTTTCTTTCTTTCTTTCTTTCTTTCTTTCTTCCTTTCTTTCTTTCTTTTCTTTCTTACCTGAGGAGTAGGCAGAGCAGTGACTGTTAGGAGTACCCTGTGCAACTGAAGTTTTAGGCCAAAGCATAGATAGCCGCCATGCATTTGAATGCCTTTGAGGCTGCTTTTCCAGACCTGTTGTTTGCTCTGACATTCCTTGGGAACATTTTTACCTAGTAGTTGGTGATTGTTAATAGACCTGTTTGGTAGAAAATGAAGGCTATGTAGAATAAAAGGGTAACCCACTGGGTTGTTTTGATAGGGCACATCTCTCTGTTTTACAGTTATAATTACTGTGTATTTCCCTTATGTTACAGATTCCTTCTACAATCAGGTCTATTCATCAGGATAAAATCCTAGCACTTAGACAGCAGACACAGTTCTTGTGGGAGGCTTATTTTTCTTCAGTTGAGAAGATTGTATTAACTACACTAGAGGTAAGTGAGACCACTTGGTTCATGGTCTTCAATAATAATCCTTTTCTCTCACCTTCTCTTTGGCTGTTGGGTTGTGTAGTTGGTCAAATGGGACAAAACCAAATTTTCTGCCCTTAAATATGTTAGTGACTGCCATGCCCCCTCCCCCATCTGTTTTGCCATTCCCCAGCAAATGCCTTCATTCCTGACAAATTCTCCCAGCAGAAGTGCCATGGAGAGAAGCTGTGCCCTGGACAAAGAGACTGGCTTTGTCTGACATAATTTTAGAGATATGTGGGTAATGACTATCTTCTTGTCACTCAAGCTCAATGGCATCCTTTAAAGACATATTTCTAGAGTGCATTTAGAAAAAAAGGTAATGACACAAGAAAGGGAAATATCCTTTATCCTTCTAAAAAAAGCAACAGTTCACTCACCCCCATAGTACATAGCTTTTGAAGAGACAGCAAAATTGAATCTGTAGATACATACAGCCTAACCAACCAGCACTCGATATTGTAAGGTTATGGTAAGGAGAAAACCATTGTCACTAGTGAGTCCAACTAGTACAGAAAGTATTAATCTTTATAAAAACAGAGGAACTTAACAGGTGAATGGATAGTTACCTTCAAGTTGTTTTACTCTGTGTGCATCCCTCCGTCCCTGTCCTCTCTTTCTCCCCACCAGTGTGTGTGTGTGTGTGTGTGTGTGTGTGTGTGAGAGAGAGAGAGAGAGAGAGAGAGAGAGAGAGAGAGAGAGTTTAAGATTTGAACATAGAACCTTGTTCATGTTGAGAAAGCACTCTGACAATGAACCATATTCTGATTCCCTTAAGTTGCCTTGTTTAAAGCAGGAGAAAAATGGGAAATCATGCAAATGATTAAAACCATAGGAAGTAGAGCAGATAGCAATGGCCTAAGGTTATGCAGAGCAGTGCAAAGAGCTAAGAAAAGACAGAGAAAGTTGCAGACACATGAGTTCCAAGCCTGTGGGAAGGGGAGTGATCAGACATTCTCCTGGGGTGACCCAGGTGCTAACACAATGGGGTGAGGCAATTTATTACACACTTAGGGAGTATTTCCTTTGGAAGCTAATGATCACTCTGAAAGCTAATGTAATCCTGAGTAAACACAAGCCACCCAAGTAATACCGTGGAAACTGAAATCACTTGTTCAGCCCACTTGATAGTGACCTTGCCATGGCAAGGGTCAGAGTCAGTGCTGTTCTAAGCACAGTGAGAACTTTTCCACAATGTCCTCACCTTGGCTCCAGAGCTCAGCCCTAGGCAATCAGTCAAAAGGATTTTCCCATGTACATGCCTGGTGTACATCCTGAAGCTCTACAAACAGAAGGCCTATCTTGATTTTTTCGAATTCCTAATTGCTTTTGTTTTTTAGTCAGATTGGAGATTTTTCTTTCTTTAAAAATAATATATCATTTTCTTAGAGTATTAGCTAAACTAACTGAATTTCATCTGTCTCTTGTTCAGGAAGCCTGCAGATAAACAAAAAACATTGCCAAAATATTGTTGACACTTCTATCTTTTAGAAGTTTATAATATTTAAAGTATTAATCCTCTGTCTTTTGTCCTAAACATTGCCCCTCAGCGTGTCATATTCATGCCATTCTGTTTGTGTTACACAGTCTCAGTGTCTGCATTTAGAAAAAACTGTGTCTTCTCTGCTGGCTACATTTAGAAAGAGTACTTTGCCTCATATCTTCTCACATATGTGTGTGTATATATATATATATATATATATATATATACATACACACACACACACACACATATATATATACACAAATATTTTTAGGGTATTCATGGTTATTGTTTTATGTCACACTGTTTAACTGTTTAACCAGCTTGGCTTTTAATGGTGATCTTTATTAAAAAGAGTAGCCTTTGGAGTATGACTGTGCATCTTTAGGGTATACACCCAGAAGTGGTATTGCTGGGTCCTTGGGGAGATTGATTCTCAGTTTTCTGAGAAACCGCCATACTGCATTCCAAAGTAGTTGAACAAGCTTGCACTCCCACCAACAATGGAGGAGTGTTCCCCTTGCTCCACATCCTCTCCAACATCGGATCCCACTCCCCCTAGAGGAACACCTGACTTACTCTTGAGGGAGGGGGGAGAAAACTGGATCTGCCAGGAGTGGAGACTGAACTAAGCAATATTGGGTCAGTGGGACCTTGGGACTGTCTGCTGCCTGCCCAGGGAGGGGATGGGGAGATGTGGAGAAGAAAAGTGACCTGATGTGGCGGGAAGGGGAAGGGACCTTGAATAAGGATATATAGGATAGAAAGTGTGACTTCTTTGTTCATAATAATAATAATAATAAAAGAAAAAAAAAGAGTAGCCTTTTTTCCTTATTTGTTTTCTTGTTTCCTCATGCTTTTAATTATTCTTTCCAAAATGTTCTATTGTGCTACTCAGTGCATCTTTGGGGTGTCCTAGACTTTACATCCTATCCTGCTGCTGTCTTGCTGATTAGATTGTGTCTAATCTGTCTTCATCCTAATGCCGTCCTGTGCTAAGCTTCTCCTTAGCTACCCATCTGGTGCAGGTCACTGTGAATACTGTCTGTAATTATTGCTGTCTGCATAGATGACTAGGAATGTATGCAGTGCCTCAGCCAATCTTCTGCATGCATTTTGGGCTCCATCTCTACCTATTCTTTTAGGATAGCGTATGCGAAATGAGATTACTGAACCAGAGTTCAGACATTACTAAGGTCATAATATATTTTGCTAAATTACTGATTTTATAAACTTGAAAAAACATTGTTTTATTTTTATTTGATGGAAATGACAGAAGAAATTGGAGAACATTAAAAAGTTGAGTAAATGGGGGGATTGTTTGTCAAGGTAGCAATTTTGCTCTCTCTACACATCAAAGTCTTAAAAGAAGATAACAAAAATTACTCTGAGCTTTAGTTAGAAGAATAAATGTTTTAACACAGCCTAGCACTATTGAAAAGCAGTAAAGATAATTTATTTGTATGGTTTAATTAGCACATATTATAAAGCCATCATAATTAAGACAGCTTTGATCCAGCTTTTCAAATGAGATAAGATATGATTTACGTTATTTGATTCTGAATAAGTTAAATTTGTCAACATAATGGTGGGTATATCATATAAAAATGTTGGCTGTAAAAGCCAGTTGCAGTGACATGAGCCTGTGATTCCAGTGTTGATGGGGGCAGTGACTGGCTTGATGCCCAACTAGTCTAACCAAAACTGCAAGTTCAGGTTCAGTGTATATGTGGAGTAATATATGTATGTGTATATGTGGAATACAAGCACTCAGTGCTCTCAGAGGTCAGTAAAGGGTGTTAGATACTCTGGAAATAGGTTCAGATGATTGTGAGCTGTTACATGGTTTCTGGTAACTGAACCTGCTTCCTCTGTAAGCACTCTAGTTGTACCCCTTTTGAAACTGAATTTATTTTTCTCATTTGTCTTCGTTAATTTGCTGCCGAAAATCCATCTTATTTGAGTGATTTCAAAACAAAGCAGCCTATATATATAAGAAAGATGGCTGCATTAAATGGCATATCCCATTGCATACATGAGAAGGACCAGTGTGGTATTTAGTTGCATCCACCTAGACTTTCGCAACCTGTTTTTGCTGCGTTTTTGTGCCTCCAGGATTATAATTAAAATATAACACACATACAACATTGCTAATTTGCCAGGCAAAAGATCATATCTCATTAATTATATTTCTTTTGTGGTGAGCTACTGTGTGGATCCAGTTTCTTGTCTATTAAGTTAACAGAGCTCCATTTTCCTGTAATAACAGCTGGATGTGTAACATCCTCACTGTAGCATCTTACATTGAGCTGTTTTTATCTTTGAGCCTGAAAAGGCTTTCTTCCCCTTGGATCTAAGCCACGCAATTCTTTAGCAACACAATTTTTTAAAAAAAAAAACACAAAAATCCAAACTCTAAACTGATATACTTCATTCAAATTTATAGCAGCTGTCCAATCTCTCTATATCCTTCCAAGATTGGATTGTAGCAGTCTGACCCCTTGACCAAATTGCAAGAGAGATAACACTTGCTTTCCTAGCTGGCATTACCGTAGAATTCAGCACAATCAGAAAAGCAGAGGAGGTAAAGGAAATGCCATCATTATATACAAAGCGTATGTGTTCATGAGGTGAATGCAAGGGTCACGTGTCAGAGATGCCCATTGGACTAGCACTCAAGACACAGTAAGATGTTCTATTAGGCTTGGCCTTGCTAAGGGTAAGAATGGGAGTTGACTCTAGGCAGCATAGACTGGAGGCTCATTTGCTTAGTTTATCTACCCTTATTGCCAAAGTTTAGGACCTGGGAATAGAAATGTCAGTCTTTGGAGAATTCCCTCCAAATTTTTTTCTCATTGCTATGAACTAGAAGTGCAGGTTTATTCGGGCTGAAGGTTTCTGCTGGGCTGTAGTCCATTATGACAGGGACAGCATGGAGCAGGAATATGAGAAGGCTGCTCATGTTTTTGTCTGGAGTCAGGAAGTAGAAAGTGGACAGGAAGGTGGGACTTGGTTATCAAACCTGAAGACCCACCCTTACTTCCTTTTTTCCTGAATGCTAAATTTTAAGATTAAACTCTTTGGAGCTTGGTATTTCCATTTTGTACTTGTATACAGGTTGAAAAATGGTGGTGGGATAAGTGGCAAGCTACTTGCCACTTCCTAGTAATGAAGAATCCTTTATAATAATGCAGAAGCAAGACCAGCAAAGAGAAAGCATGCATGAGATTAGAATGGTGTCTGACGTAAAGCCTGTGGCTGCTTCTGAACACTAATTTAGAAAGGGGTTCCTGAACTTCCCCTCATTTGGTCCCCAGTTGTGAACCACAGCACTGATATCCTGATCATTTTACTGTAAAATCAGTGAAATAATGTAAATCAGAGATTGCTTCAGCTTTGAGCACATGGCACTTTGTGTATTAAGCAGCATCATTTGGTCAAAGAACAAGCAAAGACCAAGTAGAATGATTGCAGGCTTCAACCCGCTACCCAATATTTTGAAGAAAAAAACAAAAACACACAAAATAGTAAAGAGCCTCTAATTCTACCTTTTAAATTCACTGGACGGTATTATCTTTATGTGTATGTATATGTGCATGTGTGAACCAACACATGGTTGCTGGGAATTGAACTCAGAACCTCTGGAAAAGCAGCCCGTGCTCTTAATCTCTAAGCCATCTCTCCAGCACCATACATGTGTATGTGTGTATGTTGATAAATACCAAAGGGATGTCCAGCCTCTAAATGTGCTGTCTTCTTCCATAGCAATAAAGTGTAAACACTAAGTACCATGCAAGGATCCTGAGAGCTGTCCAGTAAAGTGATGGGGAGATCTAAAACATTAGGAGGTTGAAAACTGACATTTCTACTGAGTGGATTGAGATCCAAACTCTTCCAAACTTTTGACAGCTTTGACAATGCAAGTTGATATATATGCTTTTTAGATATATATAAATATTTAGCATATATATATATATGTGTGTGTGTGTGCTTCTTAGGAATAAATTTGACCACTCATTCAAATAGTGTTGATAGTGTTTAGACCGCAAACCAAAGTTCTAAAGAATTAATACTGAATGTAGAAACTTTTTATTTAGGTGTATTTTCATTTCTTGGCATAGAAAATTCCTCTATTTTCAGTTAGTTCAGAGAAATAAGCCACAAGTACCAAGGAAAAATATGTTTAAAAAAAAAAAAAGACTTTTATTGCCTGTATCTAGAAAATTAACATAAACATGGGATTTTCTTTTTGTTTGGTTTTTGCTTTGTTATTGCTGGTTTTGTTCTTGTGTTTTTCAAGACAAGGTTTCTCTGGCTTTCCTGGAACTAGCTCTATCGACTAGGCTGGCCTTGAACTCAACAGAGCCCCATCAAAATTTTCTTTTTAAATATAAAAGTTTAGTCAAATTTTACATTCTCAGAGGTTGCCATAAGTATTAGTAATACTTTGTCACTTCATTAAGAGGATGAATCTTAAAGGCAGCATATCACTTGGCCAAGGTTAAGTTCAACATTTGCTATGCAGTCACACTCACACTCATGCTGGTATCTTTTTGTCAAGATCCATTTGAACAGTATGTGAAATGTTTGTTAGTATTCCAAGAGTGTTCCATAGCTGATGGTCATATTTGGAAATTTTAAAAGAAAACAGTGCTGTGGTTTTAAATCAAAAAGAGTCTATGACTGTGTGATGCATGCCTCTCAGAGACCCGAGCAAACTCAACCTACTTGTGACATCTCTGAGTTGTGTGTCATTTGTTTGTAGCTTGAATTTCTAATGCTGTCTATTGCCAATGCATTCTGTGTCTTGATAGCAAAGATCACTTATGTGACCACATGCTGAAAGGCACATAAATTTAGAAAGAAAACAAAAGGTGATCTAACTGGAACACCATAAAAGCAAATTAACAATGTGTATTTAGAAAATATAAAAGATGAACAAATGAAATAAACGTTATACCTAGAATTGCTTGCAGTGTAAAAACTACTTCCAGCTATGACACTTTGCTCACAATGCTTTCGTACCATATCAGCGTTATAGCTGGATTCTTAAAATTTTCATCAACTCAGAAAGTTACCTAGAAATAGCAAATCGACACATTTTGATATGAGTAAAGGTAAAATGCAGGTATTACTGAGTTGACATTATATATTCTTCTCAATCTCTCCTCTACTTCTTTTCAGTAGAAGGTTTGAAAGATAAGTATCTCTCACTTGACTTCTCTCCCATTATCTAGTATGGGGTGAGATAGATGAAGGCATTAATAACCCAGCAGATCTTACAATTCCATACTTACTTCACATTTCTTTAAATGGAGACGTGCAAAATGGTGATTTAGGTCCTCAGACTTCTAAAAGTCATATAAGGAATCGTTGACTAATGATTGATTGATTATTGGGAGTCAAACTCGAGGCCTTATAAATGTTAACACATATCCCTACTAAGCCCCTAGGATTTTCTTTTTAAGCTTAAAACATTGTGTGCTGAAAACATGGTATTCTATATCAAGTTAATTATTTGCCACCTCATATCTTAATGAGTCGATAGTTTTATTACCAGAGTTTGAAAGTCAGAGAGAAAGCCCTAACGTAGGCTAATCACATTCAGCTGACAAATGATTCAGGTTGGGAGAAGGTTTGTCTCGAAATGTAGAATTTAATGATCTGCAAGGTCCCAAAGTCCAAAGAAACTAATGAACTAGCTTGACAATTATTAGTCTTTGTGTGCCATGGTTCCTGTCCTGATGTTTTGAGTGGTTGTTAACTCACTACTTTTTAAAGTCCAAATACAGAAAAACTTGAGCTGGCCAGTATTCAGTCTTGCAACTGACTTTGAAAAGGGAATGAGTGGGTGATGATGGGTAATTTAAAACTTCCTCCCACGTTAAAGGAATGGAGCCTAGTGGAGAATGGGCCTGCTTTCTCTTGTCTTGATATCCATCGCCACATGGTCCACACTCACTGTGCACCCAGAACAGATCTTGCTGGTAACATCTGGATACGTGTACAGATGTCCCACCACCAGGGATGCATGAACTGTTCTATACACTCTACTTTGAAGCTAGCAAGGACCATCATTATAAAAATAAATTTACAAAACCCCCTAGAATTTTAGGATTAAAATGGAACTCGAGAAGCTTTGTCAGCCACAGTCACCTCTTCTCTTATTGTCCTCCAGAACCCTTCACTGCCTAATTCTTTTTAAAATATTTATTTTTATCTTATGTGAATTGGTGTTTTGCCTGCATGTATAACTGTGTAAGGGTGTCAGATCTTGGAATTACAGACAGTTGTTAGCTGTCATGTGGATGCTGGGAATCGAACTCAGGTCCTCCGGAAGAACAGTCAGTGCTCTTAACCACTGAACCATCTGTCCAGCTCTGTCTTGCACAAATTTTTATCAATAGAAAATTGGAGAAGAAACACATAGAGTGTGCTGTGGCTTTTTAACTTCATCTCCAAACTTGGATTAAGCAAGACCTTTACTAAATATCATCCCAGGCTCACCTTCACCACTTGATTTGTTTTCTAGATTATTCAGGACAGAATATTCAAGCACATATCACGGAACAGTTTAATATGGAACAAACATCCTGGAGGATTGTTCGTCCTGCCGCAGTATTCATCATACCTGGGAGATTTCCCTTACTACTATGCTAATTTAGGTAAGTGAATCCTTTGGAGGAGGCTGCCTTTGATTCCCCGGATGTGGTCATTCTTCCCAGCAGCCTTGGTTGGAGATTGCTGGCTGAGCCTTTTTTACAGCAAAGACTCACAATCAAGATTTGTAAATACAGCAGTGTTGGAAAACAAAAAGAAAGGAAGCCTTCTTCCTCATCTGAGCAGCTATTCTGTACATTTGATGAAGTTACTTTTATTGAGAAGTGTTTTGAACATGACAGCAGATTAAGTATAAACTTGTTTTGTGTGTGTGTGTATGCATGTGTGTATATTTCTTCTTGATTTTCATAATCTTACTTTTATTACATGTTTTTAAAATCCTGAGTTAAGAAAGAGAAAGAAGAAATAACCAAGAATTTGTGAAAAGGACAAATTTATTTGTTCTTTCAATGTATATTATGCTCCTCTCATACACTGAGCTAATGCCAGGCTAGATGGTTGAAATAAAGATCACATTAGTTAGGGTCTGTGCTCTCAAGAAGCTTTTAATTGAATCTCAGTGGGGCGAAGGGTGAGCACAGAGCTACCACTCTGCAGAGGCTGGTTTTACTACCACAGACATTTCCATAGTTGGTATCCCTGTTGCTCTCCTGTTACTGGCATCATTGACACATTAGCTCAGGGTTGCAGGCTTTATAAAGCCTGGGACAGTAAAGCATCTTTCAAATTGTATGATGAGCATTCAAGATTATCCACTCCATACTAATGTTCTCCAAGACAACTTTTCCCTTTTTAAATTGTGTGTATTTATCTTGAAATCCACGAGGTGAAACTGAACTTCGGGGATTATCAGCAATGAATAATCCTTTAATGTAAACTGGACACACTTAAAGGACCACGTGGAATTCGGTGGATGCTCCATAGTGGGTCAGTGAGAATTTAATGTCCAACAAAGGCAGAAGTTAAAATGCCTTCCACTTCTTGTAAAGTTGTGTGATCTGTGCAGCTCAGAGTTGGCCACTTTGAAGTGTGTATATGATGCTTCTTAAACTATTACTGAAAAACATAAAAGCAATGGCTGGTTTCCATTGTTAAAAAGTGCTTCCTCAGTCCTGTGTATCATTCTTACCTGAGTATTCCCAAAGAGAATGAGAAACTCAGTTTCTTTCTAAAGTTCAATTAAAGTGCTAATTGGATGACACAATTTCCATGGACAACATTTGCATAATGGTTTCACATAAACACTCAGATTCTAGCTTACATCTCACCTACATCAGAGTCTAACTGGGATGTTCCCACAATGTCTGCTTTCTACCTAAGCTACTAATGTACCAGATTAGTGGATCTAAACTGATGAAGTTCTGAAAGGCTCTTAACCTGCTTGTAATTTCTGAGTTCTTGTGGATGGGCTCCTGGGGGATGCCCTCTTGCTTCCCTTTGGTGGTAATGGTTAATTTGCATAGTCATTGGCCTTTTCTACACCTAACTCCCATTGGGAAGAAGTCAATGTCACACACTCTTTCTCTCAGTGATGTTACTGTTACACAGAGCAGCCATTCTTAGACTGTGGAGGCACCCTTGGTGTGATTGATGATGTGGAGGCAGTGTTGAGGATGCGGATGGTGATAACAGCTAACACTGAGCTTAGTGTTAGTATTTGCTAAGTCCTGTTCTAAGTGCTTAGTGTATATTAACATGCTCAACTCTTGGAGTAGCTGCATTTCATAGCTGAAGGAACCCAGAGGGCCAAACAATGTTTCTAAATGCCACCAAGATGGTAGAACCCAGAGTCAAGCTGGATGGATATTAGGTGCTACCCTCTGAACCTTTCCAGTGTGCTATTTATTAAGTGAAATACTGTTCATCACATAAACCTCTTTAATTAAGATTTAGATGCATGCACCGGTGGAAAAGGCGTGCTTGTGTAAATACCTAGTAACAGATAAGTGAGTAGAGCAAGGTGCCTAGACAGACATACTGGGTACCCTTTAAAAAGGAAGATGAGAAGCATCACCAAGGAAAGAGAGGCCTCTAGGCCGGTTAGTCGTAACCTAGCAGCTTTCCCTTTGTTTCAGTACATGAGAAATGAAGGTCAAATGTGCTAGAGGGGATATTAGTTCCAGGAGGACCCACTGCCGCATGGAGTTTTTCTGAGTCCTGTTTTTTAGTGTTTTCTTCTTAGGCTCTTCTTTTCATTCTCTTTCAGGTTTAAAGCCCCCTTCCAAATTCACTGCAATCATCCATGCTGTGACCCCCCTGGTCTCTCAGTCCCAGCCAGTGTTGAAGCTTCTCGTAGCTGCAGCCAAGTCCCAGTACTGTGCCCAGGTGAGTACACTTGCCCTCTGCAGATTGATGGACTAAAGCCTTGCTTCACATCTGTTTCCAGTACCCTTCAAGCAATATACCCAGTTACTGTAGTGATTGGCCAGGCCCTGGTACTCTCATGTCATCAACTCGGATTCTCAAAAAGTGAAACCCTGACACAAGTATAGGTTACAGAATGACCTGTGCCTTGATATAAACTGTACCCCTTCTCTACACACACAAATTCTCTAAAGAATGTGTAAACCACATTACTTCTTTTTTTCTTGTGTACGGACATGTGTGTATGTTTTGGGTTTGCAGGCTATATATGTCTGTGCAGTACACAATCAGATGTGTACGCATGCGTGTTTAGATCAGAGGTGAACCTAGGATGTTGTTCCTTAGGTACTGTCTACCCATTTTTTGAGACGAGGTCTCCCACAGGCCAGGATCTCATTGATTAAGCTAGGCCAGCAAGATCCAGGGATATGCCTGTCTCTGCTCTCCCACTCAGCACTAGACTTACCATACTTGGCTCTTCACATGGATGGCAGGGATTGATCTTAGGTCCTCTGCTTGTATGCCTTTACTGGCTGAGCCACCTCCCTAGGCCCTTATTTCATTTAAAAACATCAAAATGATAAAATCATACCAAAAAAGGCCATGGGCAGGACACAGAACACTACGTTCCAATAACAGAAACAGACTTGCCGGTGTCAGGAGGTATCAGCTTTTCCTTCCCAGCACCCAAGAGAGAGCAGAAGATGATATCTATGGTAACAGTGTTTGCCAATCAGAATCACTCCCATAGTCTTAAAGCTGCTTAATTTTTTAACTTGTGATGGTATAGATAAGATGGCTTACAAATGAAAAAGAATCAAATCATAGTGGAGTGTTTATTTTTGAACTCACTGCCTTTATTGGAAATTATAAAGTCACATAAAATCAGCAACTGTTTAGAGGAATCTGAAGCAAGAACTTATTGTGCCTCTATCTCAGATTCTTTTATGTCGCCCACATTGCCTGGTGTAGAGCAAGTTCATAGCAGATGTTCAGATGTTTAGTATACATTTTTATTTAACTTGATCACAGTTGCTATTGCACTCATCACCATAAGATATCAGAAGTTAGAAAACACTTGATTACGTTCAGCCTAACTTCAGGCTTGTGTGTGTGTGCATGTGCGTGTGTGTATTTATATGTTTGCATGTACATCAGGGTTCACTCACATGTGCACACATACACCAGAGGATGGCATTGGATATCTTCCTTAATTATTCTTCTTCATGTATGTTAAGGCAGAGTCTCTTCAATGCAGAGCTCACTGATTCAGCTAGCTTAACAAGCAAGCTTACTACAAGGGTGCTGGGCCTTGTAGGGGCTAGGGTTGTAGGTGGATATTCATACCCACCTGGCATCTACATGGGTCCTGGGCATCAAACACTTGCAGAGCAAGCTCTTTCTCCACTAAGCCATTTTCTCAGCAATCCCTGGGTATTTGTTGAAGATTGTAGTTCTGAAGTTTGTGTGGATGTGGACTCAACTTTGAAATTTAGTTTTACCAGCTCATTTCTACAAGCAGAGCCTTTAGAAGTACCCAAAACCAGCCATCTAACGATCCTTATCCCTTTCAGATCATAGTCCTGTGGAATTGTGACAAGCCCCTACCAGCCAAACACCGCTGGCCTGCCACTGCTGTGCCTGTCATAGTCATTGAGGGAGAAAGCAAGGTAAGCCTGGGAGGGGTTAGTGGGAAGTCACCATGGAAACTTAGGTCTCCTAAATCACTGCAGATGCTGGCTCTAGACATCTCCTTCCCTGTAAGAGCCTTTGGGTCTAGATTATGTGTCTTAAAGTATACTTGTCCCCAAATGTCTTCAGCCATGGGTTTTGGAATCAGTAAAACCTAGATTTCAATGCAAACTCTCAGGTAGCTTTCTAATCTTAAGTTCTTGGAGGCTTTTTTTCTCACTCTAAAATAAGACTCACACTACATACCACCTAGTGTTTCTGTGAGGACTAAATGAATTCAAGGCAGCAGTGAATTCAGCAATGTTTCCATAAATGACAAGGATGCAATAGGCTGCTGCTGCTAAATATACAAAGTTTGTTTGGCTTGCTAACACCAATGCATCTGGTCTTTCAGTGGTTTTCTCTGCCCTTATCTTAAAATGAATGTTTCTCCTTATTTTGTCTTGATGCCTCTATGCAAGGATTTTCCCCAGCTTCACCTCCCTGGCTCACTACTTTTATTACCCAGTCTATCCTGCTTAGAACTCAAAAGTTCTTATCATCCTGTGGCCTTTCAGGGACTGTGTTTGTTAATGGCTTAAACTGGCATCTGAATCCATGTGTCTAGCATTGACAGCCTTTCAGCATTTTTTCCTATTTTCTTCTGAGGCCATTGGTTATAATGATCTGGTTGGCTGTTTGGCTTGGGTCTTGATCAGTTATCTCCACTTTCCACCTCTCTCAACATCCCTACTTATCGTTCAAACCCCTTCATTCTGCTGCCTTCCTGTAATCTCGCCCACTCTTAACATCCAGAGCTGGATTCACTCCCCAGGTGTCAAATGGCATGTTCTTCTCCAGTTGCAAAGAAATCAATCACTACTAAGTAAAATTGAGGTTGGAGCAGTAATGCCTTCTAAAAGACTTATTTTGCCATTCCCAAAGAGACTATCTTACACTAGGCAGTACACCCCAAGTCAGAAGAGCAAAATATCGATCTGTTAGGTCTAACCATTTGAAACCATTTTTGGACCCTGCAAAAGTGGTGATTCCATATGGTTCAACCTAATGCATTGAGGATTTCAATAGCCCCATGGAGAAAAGATAAAAAGTGCATTATATTACATATTCATTTTTCACTTAGACTACCCACTGTGGTACAACATATAAGAAAATATGACCATTGTACTTAGAATATCCATTGATCTGGTGCCAGCCAACATGAGTATTGGACCTGTGATTAGCATCTGATAAGGAAAGGTGACCATGAGAACTGTCACAAACCTCCTGGCATCAGTCTCTTATGAATTCATGTCACTGTATGCATGGCTTCACAAGAGGGCTGACACAAAAAAGTCACCTGCCTGCAGCATCTCATGTCCACTTCCCCAAAAGAATAGTGTGTTATAGAGATGGCTGTGTTCCAGTATGAACACCTAGAGCCCTGCCCAGTGTTGAAATGTACACCAACAACTTTGAGCTTTGGGATTCTTCGGTGTTTTGCCTCCATGAATAACCATACCTCTTGTATTTCTTTAGACTTTGTGTGTCAGGCTGTGTGGACAGGGGCTCATGTACCTGACCGGGCCATCCTGGTGTCTGCCGATCATGTCACATTTTCACTCTTTGATTCAGTAATTGTATGCCTTTTCTTCCAATGAAAAGAAATTTCCAATAAAATAGTGATAGTGTCTTTTGAGGTGGGGGTAGGACCATGAGGAGATGCCACACTTCCCCAACCATTTCTATACCTATCCTCCTGGAAATTTGTTCAGCTTTCACCTCTACCTTGGCCACTAAATTCAATGGGTTGTGTGGTTCATGTGATTTATCTTGACTCTCAGTACTATGCATGGTACATTCTGTATAAGTGTTTGCATTTCAGCCTCGCTCCAGGCTCTATGGGTTAAAACACAGACCTACTTTTACGATTTAGTGAAATACTGTATATCAAGTATTTAACCTATTGCCCATTTAACATACACCAATATTTCAACAAAGATCAGCTATCATTCTGAGACACATTGCCATATCTGAAACAGGCTCTAGAATCTTCTTTTTTTATATGACCATAGAGGAGCATCTTAATCTCTATGCCTTAATACATCCTCCAGTAAGTAGAAATACTTATATTACCCAATTTATGAGATCAAAAAGAATCAAGTGATATCCTGTGTGCTAGGAATTATAGGCACATACATCATAGAACTCCCCACAATTGTGTGTAGTATTTTACAATTATTTCTATAGAATTCTTTTCTGTGTACTAGATGATAAGCTTCATGAGTCTTGGCCATTTTATCCTCATGTTTATAAGTTCTAAAAGAGTTGGCTCCTGACATGGTTAACCATTCTATGAATAAACAGGACAAACCCAGTTCATTGACACTGTGGGTGTGTCCCTTCCCCTTCTATTAATTCATTCAAGAAGGTCAATGACTTTGAGGGTTCTGATCTCTTCCCTAGACACTAATGGGCTCATAAACTATAGGTTAAGGAGAGAGATGGAGGGAGGGGACAGGGGAGAGGAGAGGAAAGGGGAGGGGAGGGGAGGGGAGGAGAGAGGAGAGGGAAGCAGACATCCCTGTAAAGCCAGTGATTGAGCCCATGGGCAGAACAGCACTCGGTCTCCCTTCTCCATAGATACTTTCCCTATCTAGCCGGGACTCCAGAACTGATATGTGCTGCGCTGGCTGCAAAGTTCTGTTGTGAATTTATAGGGCTTGTCTTTGCAGTTTTCCCCTGTAGGCTGAACACGGGAAAGGTCAGGGCTTTGCTAAGCTGCCAGCTAATGGTTTCTGCGTTCCTCGGTGGACATGTAAACAGCAGCAAGAGAATTGCTTCAGGCAGAGATTTCTGAGCTCTGTATAGATGGGGGTTGTTGATCGCTTTGTGTTTTATTTTATTTTGAAAGACTGAGAAAGATTTTTCTTTAAAAAAGAAAGAAAGAAAAGAAACTCTGACCCAGTTGACAGATGTGGGGAGCAGTCTCCACAGTCACTGACAGTATATCTCCATTGCTTGGGCTCTCGGATACGTTAGCTTAGTGCTGTCCATTCTTAGGCTAGACCACCCTTCTGTAGCTCCCACGCATGAGTCTTGGATTTGAGCTGAGTGGACAAGCTCAACTTCTCCATGTAGGTAAAGCGAGGGATTCTTTGTGGATATTGTACCTCTATGAACCTGTTAGGTGGCACCTTTTGTCACCTGGGTCTCCAGTAAAGCTTTGCTGCCCAATCTTTGTGCCTTCGAAGTGAAATCAAGAGTGTCATGCCTCTCAGGTGTCTATGTGTGAATTTGGAGCCTAGCTTTCAAAGGAACATGGGTGTGTACTTGTCACATTTCTCCTAACATGCACTTTTAGGTTCTTCCCAAACCTGAGGCTGTATTCCACCATCTGGGAAAAAACTCAAGGTCCAGCTTAGGCAAAGTTTATGACCTTTCTGTTTCTTCCTGTAGGTGGGTTTGTTACAAAGATGCAGCAAGATGATGGACATGGAGGGAGGGCTCAGAACATGGCCTGACATGTACTAGCTAATAAAGTAGTATCAGTCATTGTGGGGTACGTTCCTCTCTGGAGGAAGCTTTGCCTATGACAGACGAGCTTCCATACCTTTCTCATTTGTCCCACTTACCTTCTTACCCCCATGGCACAGACTTAGAATCACCAACAATGTATCCATGTGCCATCCTTACAACCTCCATAACTGTGCACCACACATGCTAATTTTTAAAAATCTAAATCGATTTATTTCTCATTCTTAATGCCTTCCACTGGCATAGAAACAGTATATGTGTACATGCATTCTCTATGATTTTTACTAAAATAGATAAGTCAATACTGTAAATATTTGTACATCTACAGTGGTCTGACCTTCCAGGGATGTGTCCCAGGATGAAGTCGTGTCTTATTCTCTGCTCTTTGGTGCTCTTGGGATACTGGTTATCTTTGGGGGCACCTTGTGTTTGCTGAACCCCTGTCTATTCTGCCCTATTTCTGTCTCTGCCTGGCAGTATCCCACCCAGTCAATCCTACTTAAATCATTTCCCCGTGAAGCCTTCACCTGATCTTCAAGGCGGCTGTGTGTGCTGCCCTCCTGGCTGGCACTTTTCATTCTGAGTGAAAGCCAGTCATCTAGATCCATTTCTACAGACTGTGGCTTCCTAAGGGCAGGCCATGAATCACATTTGTTTTGGTCTTGCTGTGATTGGTGTGGTACCCATAGGTGTTCAATATTTGCTGCCCAGATTAATCTTTGCTGGTGGGAGATGAAAGACTTGCACTGTGGCAGACGGCGTGGTAGTGGAGCAGTCTTTGTGATGACATGGCTCGCAGAATATTCCTAACAGGAAGTCTCTAACCGGTACTTCTCCTTGTTCCTAATCTCTCACCCCACCTCTCGCACTCCCCAGGTTATGAGCAGCCGGTTTCTGCCCTATGACAACATCATCACAGATGCTGTGCTCAGCCTCGATGAGGACACTGTACTTTCAACTACAGAGGTAAGAGTGGTATCTCGGGGGCAGGGAGGGCCCTAACCTTCAATCCCAAGGTGCCAGCACTGCTCTTGTCAGTGCCTTGGTGTAAGTTGAAAACATTTTCCAAAATTTCCTGAAGAATTGGTTTTAGTTAACCCCATTCCTGTTAGCACCTTGCCATCACTGGATCCCTTATGAGGGGCCTTTCCCTTTGTTTTCTCTTCTAATTAGGTCCTCATTTGCATGACTGTTCCTCTCCCCTCCTTTGGTTCTTCAGCAGCATATCTGTGGGCTGCTGTGTAGAACCACAGGGATGGAAGACCTGCTTATCATTGTCCTGAAACTCTGTTCCACAGCCAACTATCCCATTCTTTCTCAGTTACAGGGATGCTTGTGCCAGTATACAATCTCTGTTACAGTATGATTCTAGGGCCTAAAGTCATTCTTCCATCTTATCTATCATGCTTCCTTCCCCTACCATGCATGCACATGCTCACACTCACACACACACACACACACACAAAGGGGGGGGAAGTTTTATTTGGAGGCTGAGCTGGAAACCTCATCTATTTTGAATGTTCTAGTATTTGTGCCCAAAGAAACAGGATTGCACACAGAAGGTATATGGTGAAAGATAAGGACAGGAAAGAGAGATGGGAAAGAACTCTGGGCCTGGAATGAGAATTGGTCTCTAAGCTTTAAGACAAAAATGAGATCAAAGATGTCTACATGAAAATGTAGACTATCAGGACCATTTTATTAATGGTAACCACTTGGTAACTACTTAAAGGCACAGAGACTTCGCTAATTAGCCCTGCCTTTCCTTTTATTTTTAATTTATAATCATTATTCTTTGATTTCAGAAATTGGCACTTACCAGCATGTACTCTCTTGGACTCCAGCCTGATTCTAGTAGGCACATCTACTATTGATAATAGGCTGGCCATCTCAATGTCTTCCTTGCGATTCCAAAGCTGTTTCTAGTTGTTACCAGATATAGTTGAACAGATACTGCTTTCAAAGCCACCTACATGGCCTCAAGATGAGATGTCCTGGGGCCTCACCTGGTTCAGACACTTCTGAGTAGTCTGACTTCTATAAATACTTGTTCAATGAGTGGATGGACATTGTGCCAGTTAAAGGGTGAACACACCGCCTATGTGTCACCTGTCTTTTGGCAAGAGGATAGGCTATTAGACTGAAGATATGATGAACAGGCTAAGGGATGGCAATGAAGTCTAAGCTTTGAGACACTCCAGCCTGCATTTTTCTGCAGCTTGCTGCAAAGGAAAGCCGGCATTCCAAGAACACATTCATTCAACATGTATTCGCTGAGAGATTTCTTTGTTCTGATCTCTCTGCCAGGTACTTGGGTTATACCATCCCTGCTTGTGTCCATCAAAATCCTGACATCAAGCAGAATTTAAGTCAGATGACTCAAATGAAAACATTTCGTATTACTTCTGGAGATGTGGGTGGGATTGAGGGACCCCCCCCCCCAAAAGGATGTTAAAACCACGGGGCAAGAGCTGAAACCCTTACTTGATTCCTGGAAGAACAAGGAAAGGATAGCAATGCCCAGCCTCTGAGAGATGGATCTGTAGAGCGAAGGCCATCCTCCAAAAGCTGTGCTTACGGAGATGTGGCTGTTGTCACATGTTCCCAAGGGACCTTACCTTCTCTTTCTTTTTTTTTTTTTTTAACTTCATTTATTTATTTATTTGCCTTGGTGTTTGTCTGGAACTAGAACTACAGACAGTTGTTAGCTGCCATGTGGGTGCTGGGAATCGAACCCGGGTCCTCTGGAAGAGCAGACGGTGCTCTTAACCACTGAGCCATCTCTCCAGCCCCTTACCTTCTCTTTCATCTCTTTTTGTTTTGTTTGTCTCTGTAATTTTGCTGGTGGCTACCATTGGTTTGACTTAACCATACTCTAGCCAGCAAAGGAGCATATATATATATATATATTGGACCATTCCTGGGTGTGCTAGCTGCCATATGATTGCCATGATAGAGTATTGGGAGCATACATCCTAAAGGGAGACTTATGGTTTCAGAGCTTTCACTCCATCGTGGCAGGAAGCATGTGGCAGATCAAAGGTCATGTGGCATCCATGAAGCTGGGAGGTCCAGAGCATATCTGAACTAGCTGGCTCTCCCCCTCTCCCTTTGCTTCCACCTTAATCCCAGTTTATTGGATTTCATATCCCACACTCACAGCCTTCGTCTCTTCTTGTTAAACCTTTCTGAAAACCCTCTCCTAGACCAGTGTGCTCTACCAATTTTCTGGGTACCTCGGAGTGCAGTCAAGTTGTCAATCAAGATTAGCCATCACACTAGAATTCTATCATCTCAGGGCAAGAAGAACTAACAGTGCCTTTCAGAGGGCAAAGCCAGAATAAGTAGCACATCCCCATGTGGAAAGAGTAGTTGAAACATCCATGGCACATACCTAGGATATCTTCCTATGACCTGGACTATGATTTCTCTTGAATCTTCCCCAAGGTACAAGGCAATTGGTCTCACTCTAGGCTTTGTTTTTCCATGACCCAGGCTGAAATAATTTACCACCACTGTGATGCAGCTTTGTGCTGAAGAGTTCCCTTTGAAAGGAGAGCAGTTCCAACCACTAAGTGCATGCTGGGAGGAACATGTGTTGTATGTGAAGTAATTAGAAGTCAACATGGGTTGAAAATGATATGTAAATTTAAGAGGTTGGCAGTTTGGCTTGCTTTTGCTTGCTGATCAGGTTGCATTGCCTAAAATGGATGTGGGCAGAATTTCCCTGTTTTCTTTTTTTAGATGTTGGTTCCACACGCGCGCGCGCACGCATACACACACACAGCTCAAGTGTTCTTAGTTTGTATAAATGCCTCTGAAGCATTAAGTATAGATTTTTAAACTGCATCCTTTAATGGGCATTATATATAGTTGGTTTATGGTTATTTACATTTAGATGAGTTGCTACAAAACCTCAAAAGAAAACAGATGTTGATTTTTAAGAGAAAGGGCCTTATGTTGACCTTTACCTTCTTTGATATGTTAATGATCGGAATGAAAGCAGTGTTATCAGAAGAATCACAGTTTTATCTGAATTTACTTAGAGTTCCTTTGAAATGACTTGAAACAGCTCTGAGATTGTAACAAAACCACCCCTTTGCCTCCTATGCCAGTCGCCAACATGTGTGTCTCTTTATCAAAGAATAATGGGAAACCCCAAAGAGCGCTGACAGACAGATAGATTCCTTGTCAAGAGGCTGCATAATTGGCACCATTAAGAGGGGATGGTGTAGGTTATCGTGACCTGATCTCGGGTTTCTGACAAGTGCTTTCTATCCCCTGATGTCTTAACTGTCAAAATAAGGTTTTGTTACGCATGCACGCTTCCACCACTCTGCTTCCCTCCCAGCTCCTGCTAGATATCGTGGGGGGAGGCTCTTTCTCTCTCTCTCTCTCTCTCTCTCTCTCTCTCTCTCTCTCTCTCTCTCTCTCTCTCTCTCTCTCTCTCTCTCTCTCTCTGATTATCCCGGAACTCACTATGCAAACCAAACTGACCTCAAAAATCAAAGTGATCCACCTGCCTCTGCCTCCTGTGTGCTGGGATTAAAGGCATGTGCCACCACCTCCAGACCAGATCAGACTCATTTTTTTTAAAAAATAAGGGATTAGTTTATGTGGTCATGGGGGCTGGCTGCAAACTGTACACTTTCCGTGTACAAGACAGTCTTGGGAAAGCTGATATTGTAGTCCCCATAGGAAAATGATGGCCTAAGAACCAGAATAGCCAGTGGTTCAATCACAACCCAAAGGCAGTAGAAGTCCCTGGTGCAGAAGGAGAAGGAGGGAGACTGGAGGGTAGGTGAGGTGGCTACGTAGGTCAGAACGTGCCACACAAGACTAATGACCTTTGCTTAATACCTGGAACCTGCATTAAAAGCCAGATGTGGCGCTACACATCTGTAATCCCAGCACACCTGAAGCAAGATGAGAAGCCGACATAGGAGACTCCACATGAAGTTTGCAGACCTATAGCTCACAGTGAGGCAGAACCAAGAGAGGCAGGGAGAGATGTTCTTTGAGCTCCACCCATGTGCTGTGGCAGATGTGCCCCACCACCACACACACACTGAATTTGAAAAATTGTTAATAAAAGGCAGGAACACATTCTCTTTCCACAGTGGAAGCCCCCCCACAGAAGAGGACACTCAAAAGTTAGTCTCATATTGAAATGTCCTCACTGGTCCACACAGACCTAATCTTCCTATGCCTTTCTAACTCTTGTTGGGGTCCCATTGGCACACATATTGTTCTTTATATTAGAAAGCCTCTGACCAGATAGCAATCACAGTCTTTGGCATAGTTCAGAATGTTGGGCATCAAACTGAAGTTTCATGTAAACTTGAATACATAGCTGTTTGTAAGGAGAGTGACTTCTAATTAGGGCTGAAGAATTTGGAGATAAAAAGTTTATTTTAAAAACTTCCCCAGGCAAGTAAAATGGCTCAGTGGGCAAAGTGCCTCACAACCTCAGTTACATCCCACTTGGAAGGAGATGAGCTGACTGTGAACATTTCCTTCTGACCTCCACACATGTACACTGTGTCCCATGTCCCCTTCCCCACCCAATCAATTAAAGCCCACTGGGACAGACATGTATTTCCCTACTCAACTCAAATAGTCAATGTAATAAGAAAAAGAAACGAATGTTCTGCTTTAATGTTTTCAAAAAGACTTGTTGTGTAGCATATTTGTTTTAATAATTATTTGCTTTAATGTGTCTTTGAAAATAACATCATCATTAATCAAACCTATGATTTCCCTGACATTTTTACCTAGGATGGGACTAATTTAAAAAGGAAAAAAAAAAAAAAATCGAGTGGTCAGTTTAAGGAAAATGTTACCTACCCAGTTGAATGTGAGAACAGAAAAAAAGTTTAAAATGTTGATCTAGGCTTATTCACTCTGTTTTAAAACTTATTCTACCTAAGTGAATACTAATTTATATATTACATAATGAACCAGCTTAAACTTTGAAATGTAGTGGTTTATTTCATTTACAATATGTACAGTTCTTCTCACTTCTTTTTCCAAAATATTTTTATTAACCATCAAGGAATTTTTGCACATGTGTTAAGCTGTGCTTCTTAATCTTGTACAGCTACTGTCTTGTGTGTCAGTGATTTGCCCCATCCAGGGCATCTCATAATCTCATATATGTATCCTGCATGGCCCTTTTAGCATGCTTCCTCTTTAGTAGAATGTATTTGAGTTTCAGCCACATTGTATTGATGTTGCCAGGACCTCACTCTGGCTGCTTCCCCGCTCCCTGGCCTCTTATCTCCATGGAAAAGAATTAGATGAGACACAGAGTATAGTGTAAGGAGAAGCAGAGATTATTATAGAATAGCATGAAATGTTTTCCAGGCTGAGTGTGGAAGAGGCCCAAGGGCACCATTGTAGAGGCAGACACTCACAGTGAGAGTGGACGGTAGCCAAGAGGGACTCTTGTACTGAAAAGCCATATCCTACTGAGGGTTTCTGGAAGAGGAAACTTTTGGGGGGATGTTTTCCTGTCTGGGTGATTGACAGATCCATTTGGATTTGTTCTTAAAGAAGGAGTAATGGTAGGTATATCCGTGTTCTTTTCCAGAACGCCTCTGGATACAGTAAGCTGCCAATCCCTGGAGTTCAGAATACCCTGTCTTTACCCAGGGCCAAAGACAGGATTCAGATCCCATTCTTTTGATCAGTAATCATCTGTAAGCTTCAGTTCCTGGATTTTCAAATTGTTGATTGTGAAGGAGGGGCCCATCCAGTAGGCTTTAAACAATTAATATCTAACCGGGGACCTCAAGAACCTAACTAATGTGGGTAGTGTTTTCTGTAACTGGGTGGTCCTCCCTTGTGTGGTTATACTGTATAGTCACCTCCACTAGACCATAAAAATTTCATTTTTTCACCCTTTGGCTGTTGTGAATATTTAGTTGGTCCTTTTGACTGTCTTAGATGCCAGGGCCAACATTTACTATTACTATTAGTCCCCCAGCCATTACTACAATAAGGAACTTGAAATATTTGTAGAATTTGACATTTTCTTTGGTACTACTTACCAAGAAGAGATGGGCCAGCTTTGCAAGGTGAATTATAACATGTACTCAAGATAATGCTTTCAGCACTGAAACAATAGAATCAAAGGGAGGCTAGGATGCACACTAGGTGTAAAAGGAGAGTGCCTGGGTTTAGATCTGGGCCCTGCCATGTACTAGTGTAGACAAATTACTTGGTTCCCCATGAATCTTAGTTTTCCCTTGTAGGAACTGCAGAAGATATAAGTATCTACCTCATGGGGTTATTATAAGGACAATCTGAATTATGATGCTTAAGACCTTATAAACCTTTATATAAGTGTTATATGATCACAAATATACCAGATCTTAAGGGAGCCTACAGATTTAAAAAGAGATAAATTGATAGCTCTATGTAAGTAGCTTAGACTGAGTTCAGAAGTAGCAGCTTTGACTTCCTATGAACAGTAGGGAGCCACTCTCCTGCCTTTAAAAAAAAAAATAATCGGGTAGGGTTTTGTTTGTTTGTGTTTTTGCTCTTTTTTTTTTTTTTTTTTAAAAAAAAAAGCAACTTAGTCTTGTTCCCACTTTTCCTCAGTGACTTCCGGTGTTTCCTGCATCTACAGGCCTGACATACCTGGTGTGTTTTCTTTCTGATGTCTTCTCTGTGTTCCTGTTGAAAGTTGTGCTCTTTGCAAAAACTTTTTCCTAAAGAAAATGCTTTTATTTTAGTCACTTGGGCTTTGATATGTGCTGGTTACGATGCGTGCCGTATTTCAGTCCCTGGATGTGCACAGGGAATCTGTTCTCATTTACAAAACAGATGCTTCTGCACTTCCTGTGAATTGGTCACATGTGCCTTTGGGATTGAGGAGAGGGGAGCAACTGCTTTTTGGATTTTTAGCTTGAACAGACTGGGATTTCTAAAGGACAAGTCAGTAATATTCTCTGTCTGCTCCCCTCTCTCTTCCCTGTACTAATCTTAAGTTTCTTTCATATAAAACATTAAAAATGTGCATAATTACAGGGCAAAATGTCAAGCAGTCAGTTTAATTTGCTGATGAATATGGGGAATTAATGTTTTGAAACAGTCGTGAGCTTCCGCATTATGAATTAGCAGGGGGAGGTAATGTTTTGTTGACGTTTGTTCACAGTGTTGATTGCTTGTTTGGTTGTGCTTTGCCATGCAGGTGGATTTTGCCTTCACTGTGTGGCAGAGCTTCCCCGAGAGGATTGTGGGATATCCTGCACGCAGCCATTTCTGGGATAATTCTAAGGAGCGGTGGGGATACACATCCAAGTGGACGAACGACTACTCCATGGTGTTGACAGGAGCTGCTATCTACCACAAGTGAGGAGCTGAGGGTTCTCACTGAAATGCATCATATTCATTTCAATAGGATGCGTTAATAGGAATTTAGGCCGAATCTAGTTAATGACATTAATGAAAATTAGTAATCTCTGCTTGATTTTTGTTGAGGAAACAAATGTGCACTATGAATCTTCTTGGCTCATTGTATTTCTAGAAGTTAAGGCAGAGTAGCATGTTCAGTTAAGCCAAGGGATAAAGATACACTCAAACCTAGGTTGAGCAGCTAAATGTTAAGAGTGGATACCTAAGCATCCAAAAATCACTGTTCTGCGGTTCACCATTGAGTAAAACAGAAAAATTCCCCGATGATATGGGACTCATACTCTGATGTGCAGAGAAACATAGATGCTATAAGGAAATCAAGGACAGCAAGAAGACACTGATGAAGAGTCACGTAGTAAGAGTGAGAAAGATGGGCAAGTTGAAGAGTGGGCTAGATGGTCTACATTATAGAAATGGGAAGTAAACAGAAGCAAGCAGAATCAAGAGAAGTTGAGCCAAGGCTGTTGCAGCATTGGGAATAGCAAGAATAAGCAAACACCCAGAGCAGACAGTGGAGAAACATGGAGTAGCAGAGTGTGGATGATGACTCTGATGTAGTCCATGAGTGGGTCCAAGAGGTCTGAGGGGCCAGAGATTGAAGTTGATGTTCCCTCAAGGTCAATGCATGGCCTTGAACAGAGCAGACTTCGGGGCTGTGTTCTCAGTATCCATTCTGAGATTAAAATAGGCAGTAAGTATTTAAAAGAGGGAGGAAGAACTTGTAGGAAATAGTCAACCATATGTAGATGAGGGGTGATTTGACTGGAGCCAGGAAGTGAACAGTGGTATAAATAAGACCACACTGTAGGGATATTTTGAAGCTGATTCAGCATAGTGACCTAATCAGAATTTAATGACTACCAAATTTCTGACTTGCCATCCAAAAAGATAGATTGCCATCAGCAGAGGTAATGCTACAGATGAAATAACTATTTTTAAATGAAAATCTTGCCCTAGGCATGTTGAGACACTTTAGGTGTCATTGAAAGAAGTCATAGACAGAGGTATAAAATAGGCAGTCTTTAAATTTGGTCCTTAAAACCAGTAGACTGAGATAAAATTGCCAGATGAGTGAAAGTACAAAATAAACATTTTCACATTCCCACCAAATTATGAATGGATTCACCCCTCCCCAATATTTTATTTTAATGAGGAAAATGCACCAATCTTACCTTAGATTTTAAAATGGAGAATCGAGAGTCTTCTCATCTCAGGGATAAGCCTGGCAATGCACAGGTATGAACATTTGGCTGCGTAAACTAGATCTCAACGTTCCCCCTCCCCTGCCACCTCCACACGAGTGAATTCAATTCATTCAAGTGTTCTGTCTTATTTCCAAGTAACTTTTTTGGCCATCAGCATTAGTCACCTTTGTTATCACTGTCACAGAATAACTGACAAAAGCCACTTAACAAAGCAAGTTGGTGTTGGCTCACAGTTGGAGAACACAGTCCATCATGGAAGGGAAGTCATAGCCGCTACTGGAGGTAGAGAGATGAGAAAGCTGGTGTTTCACCCACTTCTTTTTATTCCATCTTGGTCCCCAGCCCATAGGTGGTGCTGTCTACATTCAGGGCACATCTTCCTGCTGTATTAAACCTTTCTGGAAATATTCTTATAGACACACCCTCAGAGTTGTGTTTCCATGGTGATTCTAAATTGCATCCAACTGTCACTGAAGATTTTCATCTTTATTGTCATTGCGTCTTAACGTTCAATTTCTCTTTCTAACTGATCAAACCCAATACTGTGTTATCATGGACAAGTGATAACTGTGTCCCTGTGGATCTCTGTGCTTTGGTTGCTCATCTGTAAGGATAATAATAACATCTGCCTCATAGATTTCTTATGTGGGTTAGATGAGGCACTTCTTGTTAAAGGTTGGAGAGCATTATTTGGCCTATAGTGAGTTCCGTGAAAAGGGGGATAGCTGTCTTCATGAATACATTCAGGAGCATCTTCAGGGATTCAGAGAAGGAATGACTGTGTTTAGTCTACCTATCATTACGTACTGTTGCCCCACTAAGAGACATTCTTTTATCATTTACAGATATTATCACTACCTGTACTCCCATTACCTGCCAGCCAGCCTGAAGAGCATGGTAGACCAACTGGCCAATTGTGAGGACATTCTCATGAATTTCCTAGTGTCTGCTGTGACAAAATTGCCTCCCATCAAAGTGACCCAGAAGAAGCAGTATAAGGAGACAATGATGGCGCAGGTAAGAGTAGAGAACTTCCTTCCCAAGGCTACATAGCTCTGTATTCCTTCACTGATCTACAGTGTCATGAGAGAACACAAAAAATAAGCCACATCTGAAGCCCCTGCAGGAAGGAATGATTGCACTTGGATAATTAAGAATATAAAGCTCCCTCATAACTCATAATGTGACACGACAGTAACATGTTCTTAGAGTTTGTCTTATTCCCAGTTGACTAGTGTAACAAAACAACGTGGGTTTTAGGTTTAAGTTACAAACATTTATTTCTCATACTTCTAAAACCCTGGAAATCCCGGTGTCTGCAGTCATAATACCCGTAGAGGAACCACTTCTACATTGATAGATGGCCATCTGCTGGCCATGTCCCTTTGTGGTAGAAAGCTCGGTGGTGTCACCCATTCTTGAGGACTCTGCCTCCATGAACCAACCTTCCCCAGATGCCCCTCTTACTGATGATCATATTCAGGATCAGACAGCAGTGTTTTCTGGAAAGACATAGGACTCAGTCCACAGCAGAGCTAAAGGTCTACAAAGAATGTATGTCAGCTTGCTGTAGATGCCTGCGGTAGCAAGCATTCCTCTTCACAATCTTCAGGCAACTGCTCTTCAGTTGAGCAAGTATCGTAGTGAAATGCTAGAAGTCACACTATTAATTTTCAGTTCTAGAACTAGCATTTACAAGCTGTGAGCGAGTCTCCTTCTGAAATTCTCTTGGCTCATCTTTAAAATGAAATGGTCAAATCTTTTTCATTGAAGTTGATGCAATTGTTAAAGCCAAATATCTTCTTGGTTCGTAAACTTTCATAATAAAGATACATTCACGGAAAAAGTTTCCAACTTCCAAAAGTTTTACAGGCAGGAAAACTTAGCTTATTGACACAAGTACCCCAGTAAGTTGGAGACAGAAGCAAGAGTGAAACCCTAATCCCTGACCCTCTGCCGTTCTCCAGCACTCCAATTGCAGGTGTGAGGCCCATCTCAAAGTGGAAGTTCACTTTTGTTTCTTCTTTGGCAGAGCCAATACTGCACGTAAGAAATGAGGAATGGGGAGGTAGATCAGGTGGTGGGGTAACAGCTTAGCATAAACAAGTTGAGTTCCATGCCCAGTTGCATTGGATATGGTAGTGCATGCTTAGAATCCTGGCACTTGAGAGGTGGGGACAAGATCAGAAGTCATTCGTGACTCTGTAGTGAGTGTGAGCTACAAAGACCCTGCCTCCAAAGAAAGAAGGAAGCAAGGAAGGAAGGAAGGCAGGCAGGCAGTGGGGGTACAGGGAGATGACTCAGCAGGTAAAAGTAATTTCCACCAAGACTGAAGACCTGTCCATCCCTGGACCTACATGGTAAAAGGAAAAAGACAACTCCCACAATGTATTTTTCTGACCTCCATATGCATGCTGTGGGATGCACATACTCCAATGCTCTACCCTCTGCCAAATACACACACATACACACACAATGTACTTAAATATAATTTTAAGAAATGAAAAAAATTTGAATATAGGTATTAGTTCTACTCAGGTTAAATCATAGAGCGCCAAGCATGATTAAAATGAACTATTAATAATAATGTGGCTGAGCATAGTGACTACTGCCTATAAAGCCCAGTGGGAGGCTGAGACAAGTTCTAGGCCACTCACAGCTACACAGTACTCAAAGCACAGGGTAGTACTTAGACAAAGCAAAACAGTACTACTATCAAAGGAGACTATGATTGTGTCCGTTCATCTTTTCAGGATTTGTAATGGGTTCTAGCTTTAAATCTCAGTCTTACAAAAAGGAACTGTAACAACCTCTTATGGCAACCTTCTTTTCTGGGTTTTTCTAATTCAATGAATGTAGCAAAAGAAAAACAATATTATCAGGATTTTCAGTTACACGATGTCCTTCACTGTTTACTGAGCATACACAGATTCAGATGGTATTGGAAGTGCTGGCTAAGGAAAAACAGCTGTTCTCTCTGAGCAAAGAGTAGCAGGAAAGGTCTGCTCTCCTTTAACAGATGAAATAAGAGGCAGCGATATTTGCAAGAATTTTCCACTCATTAAGACCAAAACACTTTAAATCGAAGCATTGCGTTTTGCCAACTGTGTGCCCAAATGTTTTGTCATAGAACATATTAGTTCACAGAATCCATACATTCTGTTAATACTGTTTGCTAGAAGTCTTCAGATCCCTGGGGTTGTGCACTCATCCGAGGTGCACTGCTAGGAACGTGCTGCATCTTAGGGGTTGGTTCCGTGACCACTCAGACGTTTACCTAGTTTGCACTAAATGAGCATCTCCCATAATTCACGTATCTTAGAGGCGAATCTAAACTGTTAGATGTGTCTCCATGTACCAAGGTAGTGTATATAGTATATTCGAACCCTCCTTTCCCATCCTGCTCATTATTTTATTAAATGTTTGTACCCATGGAACAAATGGGTATCATACTTAAGCTTATGCTTTTATTAGATTGGAAAAGTTTTTTTGTTTGGTTTTAATATTTGTGTGTTGGGTCGGAATCAGTCAAGAAAGAACTCAAGTTCTTGACAGTTTTTTCATTTGCATATGTCCACATTTGCCTGGGCCTGGGACCAGCCCTTTGGAGTGAGTGAACCAATCAGAAATGCCCACAAGTTCCCATCCACGTTTCAGAGCGGTTCTCGTTCCTCACACCCTAACCCTTTCATACTGTTCCTCATGTTGTGGTGACCCACAGCCATAAAGTTGTTTTGTTGTTACTTCATAACTGTAATTTTGCTACCATTATAAGTCATAATGTAAACATCTTTGATTTGTCAGGGTCTTAGGTGGTCCCTAAAGGATGCCCCCCAAAGGGGTTGTATTTACATGTGGAGAACCACTACCTTAGACGCCGTCTCTTCTAATGGGAACTCGGTTATCTTAATTCTTTGCCTTTCTGTGACTGGTGACGGTGATTTCTCCCCGTACAGATGCTAGAAAATAGAGCCTTTCTTTTGCCTCTTTCTAGCCTTCAGCAAATAACTGTCACTTGCTTGAACCTGCTGTGACTTGGGGAGTCCCTCCACCTGCCTGCCGTGAGGCTTAAATGTTCTTCAGCGAAACACTTGACAAGTAGTGTTTTCTTCTTCCACTGCTCAGAGCTAACTTGACATTTGTATTTATCACGTTATTTTCAAGCATGTTGATACTTGTGATTTTAAAGTGACTCTGAGTGATTCTTTCTCCAAAATGCACTTTTTATTAAAGTAGGTTTCTAGCACATACACACACATACCACACACAAACGCATGCTAAACAGTTGCATATTTATCTGTGTTTATGGTGTATATGTATGTGTCTTATCCCATAATTAAACAACTCATCTTTTTTTGCTCACAAAACAGACTTATAAAATAAAATGTTTAGTTGGTCTCTTTAAATTTCAGCATATCATTTGGGGTTTTCTAAGTCAGTGCCAATCATTCATGCAGTCTAATTTATTTGGCAAGATTTAGGGGCAACATAACTAAAAAGATGGCAGCCATTTTTTTTTTCCGAGTGAACAATAATACCTGGGGCCATCCAATGTTTAGAACAACAATCTTTAGGAATTTTGTGGTGTTGAAAAGACAGTTGTTATGTTAAGAGTAGCATTGCAATGTTTTAGTGTAGGGTCAGTCTTGTAGGCAATGACACCTGTGTCATCTCAGGAGAGATGTGGGTTTATATGTGATGTATATAGCACTAGCCACGAGTCAAGGATAAGGGCTTTATTTTGTTCTTAAATAATGCACATGGCTTCTTAACAAGCCATTCTATAGGGTCTTAATAATAATGGAAAGTTAGAGGCCTAAAAGAGTGACTCCATAATAGGAATTCTGACAGTTCATGTCTCCACATCAACTATGTTTCTTTTTAAAAAAAATATTTGTTTATTTATTTATTATGTATATAGTATATAGATCTCATTGTAGATGGTTGTGAGCCACCATGTGGTTGCTGGGAATTGAACTCAGGACCTCTGGAAGAACAGTCAGTGTCCTTAACCTCTGAGCCATCTTTCCAGCCCCCCACATCAACTATGTTAACACATGGAATTTAGAGAGTGAATTTCGAGAGACATCTCAGCAGTTAAGAGTGCTTGCTTCTCTTGCAGAAGACAGAAGGTCAGTTCCCAGCATGCATGCCAGATGACCTTCTGTCATTCCAACTCCAATGCATCTCAGGTTGTCTTCTGGCTTCCAAAAGCACCCATACGCATGTTCATATATACACAGTCTCACACTCATGAATAAATAAACCTGTGTTTAAAGAAGTTTCATTTAAGGATTTAGAAAACTATCTTTGCATCAGTGAGTTCATTGTGAGTCTTTGGTCCAAGATACAAAAACGAGTGTGATGTTTGGTGACCATAGTAGTGGAGAGTCCCTTGGTAAAAGGTCCATCACTCATTCATGCAAGCATTAGCTCAGAATGCTTCAGGAGATTAGGTATGTTTGTAAGTTGGTGAAGTGGCCACATCTCAAAAACACTGCAGACAAAGGTAAGTCCATATGTCTGATCCTCGCCTTCTGCCAACTCTGAAGATGGACAGGCTTGGCAGCCACACACCACACTGTGCCTTCTCTCACTGGGTCCCTTGTTTGTCTCCTTCTCAACAGACTTCCCGAGCTTCCCGCTGGGCCGACCCTGACCACTTTGCCCAGCGACAGAGCTGCATGAACACGTTTGCCAGCTGGTTTGGCTACATGCCGCTGATCCACTCTCAGATGAGGCTAGACCCGGTCCTCTTTAAAGACCAAGTCTCAATTCTAAGGAAGAAATACAGAGACATTGAACGGCTTTGAGGAATCCCACTGAGTGGGGGAGGGGAAGAAGATGGAACTGGAGTCCAGCTGCTCTCTCTTCCCAGTGCAGATCCACTCGTCAACAGAGCCAGACTGTGCCAAGTATCAAAAAATTAAAAAAAAAAAAAAAAACTTAGATGAACACAATGACAGAAAATAACAAAGGCCAATGAGAATTCGGCTGGAATCCTGGCTCCTGGGACTGCACCAGACTGCTCCGTTCACCTCACTGGCTTCTGTGTCCCACGACTAGGTTGTGTACAGTTTAATTATGGAACATTAAATAATTATTTTTGAAATGATTGCTATGCAGGTTTAAACTTTTTTAATGATCAAAACTATTAAAAACCAGAGTTCTTTCTTTAATCAAAATTGTGTTGGTTGTGAATATTTCCAAACTGCTGTTCCCTTCACTACAGACATCATTGCCATGGGTCACCCAGCGTTTCCTGCTGTGACAGATATAGATATCATGGGAAGCACAATTAGTTAGTTGATGTAGTGTCAGCAAAGATCTGGGCATACATTAAGACAGGTTCATATTCTAATTTTACCAGTGCAGACTGTTTTCCGGTTTAGATGTTCAGATCCCCCTGGTCTCTAAAATGTTGCTGCATGAAAGAAAATATTGACTTCAGGTAGGCATTTCTAACTAAATACTTTAAGTCTGAGATACTATAAGTATGGTAATCTTTGTACATGGGAGAGGGTGGGAGGGATTAGTACCAAGCAAGCACTAATACATTTAAGAAATGTTGCACAAGGCACCAAATAACCTACCAGCATGTTTGTGATGGACATAGTGATCCCTCAGCTGAGACTCAATCTTTCCTCGTGGTTGGCCTATATGCTCAACCACCAACTCCTATATCTCATGATCTGGGAAAACTATGCTTTAGAGGCCAAGAGAAAACTAAGTTCAGAGTATTTATAAGACAAACAGTTTAATGTTTGTGAAAAAAATTCAAGCTGCAAAAGCTCTGTTGAGGAAAAAATTGACTATGTATAAGTCCACACCGTTTAACAAGAGGTTGGCTGTGAAGAAACTGGGGGTGTGCCTTGCCAAGGAACTCTTATCTCAGATTTGGTTAAGAGGATTGTTTTAAACAGAAATTTGGCAATCAAATTAATGTGAAGAGTTCCTTCAGTTTTGAAACATGGAGAAGAATTTAGTTGGACTTCTTGTTAAAAAAAAACAAAACAAAAACAAAAAACAATATTTTTACCCACAAAAATGCAACCCAGGAAACAAATCCACATAAAATATGGAGGCTGGTATTAAATATCTGCTTCTCCTTGAAAAAGCCCAAAGAAGATAAGTTATAGAAAGATTACAAGAGACTACGGAATAACCCGTGGGCACTTTAGTTTTTTTAATCCATAAGATCTCATACACTTCATATATTCGTTTCCAATTTTGTCTTAGATAAGTTCTTCAGAACTATGCATCTGGCCAAGGTCAGTACAAACCAAATAAATCCAATGGCCTCAAGTTTATCCTTTCTTTGTAGACATCTGGAAGAGAAAGGAACCATTCTAATGTCTTGGAGGGGATGCTGTAAATAAGAATGAATGTAGGTGTTTGTTGAAGTCTGAGAAATGACTCTATTGCCTGCCCAGCAGCCAATCAGGGACCAGAGCCCACACATGCGCTGTTGTGAGTAGTGCATTGGCTATAAAGTCTCCTCAAAGAGGGTTCTTCTGCAGCTTTATGGCTTTCAAACACTCCTATACACATTTCTCTCATCCAGTGTCACCCATCTTTAGCCTACCTTCAAACATGGGACATTCCTGAAGTAAAAAGATGTGACATATCTTTTAAGTATTTCTTCCAAACATAATTCTGAAGTTCCCAGTGCTTATACTGGTGTCTATCAATAAAATGCTCCCAAAAGGTTTCATATTAACTTCAATTCTAAGCATGTTAAAGGGTGAACAATGAATCCTATTTGCATAATTTATATTTAAAGTAGGGGATTTTTTTTTAGAATGGTGGTATTACTCATATCTTCCTCCTTTCCAAACATGAATGTAACATCTTGTTAAACCACCACAAGCTAACTTGAAACTTACGCTGTCACCTTGGCTTACAAAGCAGTGTCCCTAATTGTATCCGTCACTCTCCTGAGTGGATTCACGGAACTGTCTTTCCAGGTTTACCTGTCATAAAGCTTACAGGGCACATAATCTCTACAAGTAACATGTGCAGTAATTACAAATGAGAACAGGGAACTGACACCCTTTTCATCTCCTTTAAATCTCCACTGTTGCATTTTATGTCACTCTCTTGAGTAATTCTCTCTGGGATGCCAGCTTGCATGTTCTTTTCTCATTTGGAAGATACAGCTGGGAATTGAACAATGCTAAGCAAATCAGTGAGGCCCAACAGCAAGATGTAATTTTCATTCTCTTAGGAAAGAGTTGTAGAGATTGCATTGCAGCAAGTTGACAAATCACAGCCATTGCTGTAGGATGTCACGAGTTATCTCTCAGCTGGCTTTAATGATAACCAGGGGTTCCTAAGTGGGCCAACATGTGTTGAGCTGGTAAGGTGCCAAGGGCAGAGAGTGTAATGCAAACCATCTAATGAATTGCATGAAGAAACTCCATAGAGGACTCAGCCACTTATGATTTTCACACATTTTTTCCAGCCCTACATTAGCACATGTGTTCTTTAAAATAAGTGTTTTTAAAGCTGAGTATGTATTTATATGAAAAGATTTATATAGCCATCAAAGTTTACATGTACATTCTATATTAAACGTATCGCTTTTGTTGACAATAACAAAATAATCCAAAGTTGAGATAAATTCATGCAATAATGCTCGTAGTCATGTCACAAAATATAGCATAGCTAGGTGGGCATACCAAGGCAGATCAGCACGTGTTTCAGAGATGATGCCTCAGAAGAAAAGAAAATCTCATACCTGGAATTTAATGTGTATTGTAGTTTAACTTCTTGTTCCAAATGGTGCTCAAAGAAGGATCAATCCCAGTGGAGTCCTTCAATTTCCCTTTTGAAAATGATTTTTGCTTTTCATTGTAGTAGGCTATGTTAGCCTTTATTTTGGTGATTCTCCAATTCCTGGTGACTTGAAGGAATATTATGCTAGTGGCCTTTCATAAAGGTTGCTGAACTTTAATTTAATCAGGGGTGAGATGAGTGATGTGAATAAACCTATGGACTATATAAAAAAAAGAGGGTATTTGATTTAATAACTAATGAAAGTTTAGGCAAACTTGTTGAAAGATGGAGAGAAGGCAGAAAACATCAGGATAGAAGCTGGGTGAGGCCCATGCTGGACAAGATGAGTTATAAATGTGAATGCTGGAACAAGCTTCCTCCACTGGAAATGTCATATTTTCCTAGGGGTCTCTGAAAGCTCTGATTTTAAGGGTATCAGCTCTTGCGATGAACTCTCAGAAAAAGATGTTGCTGCCTTCTAATAGTTATTACTATCAGTAAATAGCCACACACCAGAACTACAGTTGTTAAATTCATTTATCTACTTTCCATTTATGACAACTATGGTCAAGAGTCTTTAAAATGCTTCTGCTATTGTTGGCTAGATGGAACCAAGAAAGTTTTTTTGCTGCTCCCGCCTTTCTGTTTTAAGCTTGATGGAAACTAAGTTGGTTTGGGTTAAATTCCCAGTGTAATAAGCATGAATATTGAATTGCATTCAACCCATCACATTAAGTATTTGAAATTCATCATGTGGAGATGAAATTATTCCTAGACTCGAAGTTTCTAGTTTTCAAAGGGGGTGAGGTGGAATGGAGCATCCTAAAAAGGTTTAATTCCAACAATTCAGTAGTAATCTGGATAAAAAAAAAAATGTTTATTTTGATAGAGAACATGATTTCCAGTAGAAGTCATCTCTCTGTTCTTTCCCCAAAGCAAAGGATGTTGTTTATTTTTACCTAGCTGAAACCATAGCTGTCACTGTCCTGGAGTACCAATATTTTCTATAACAAGAGCATGGATGGGGTACTCCAGTGGATCTTCTGCCCCTCCCACCCCCCAAAATTAGGTGGGAAGGCAGCCATGAGTAAGCTGAACCCTTGGGAATGCAGTCTCACCCTGTTTAAAATCGAGTCAAGCTAGCCTTTCAGTCACACTATTTTTGTAATGATTTGCCTTTTAGGCCTCAAAGGTCATTTGATTTCTGCAATAGCATATTGTTCTACAGGAATACAATTCTCTCATTTTAGTTGTAATTATTACTAAAATTAGGGCCATGCAAATGACCCGATTACCATGTAATGAACTTGCATATGCTGAGAAAAAAAAAAAATGTATAAGATATGTTGAGGGTTAGAAAAAAAAAAAAGAGACACGGAAAACTGGAAATTATTTTAGGTGACAAATTGTAACAAAAAAAGTAAACCTTATTTTGTATACAGTGTACATTTGGGGCAGTTTTCTAATATGTTGCCAGTGTTTTTGTAGTGTCAACACAGGTCTTTTCTGGAGTGTTTTCCCCATTTGTTACAGAGTCTTAATGATTTAGTACAATTGAGTCCTAAAGTGTGTGAGAGAATGCAAGAAATTTCAAAGCCATAGATCTTGATTTATTTCACTGACCTGTGTAACTTTATGTCTGGGTTTTGCCATTCAAGATAGATTGTTTTATAGAGTGTCACCAAAGACTTTTTCCTTCAGATTTATAGAAGAAAAAAAAAGAAATTATTAATAAATGACATGACTTTTCATCTGTGTGGTCATCATTCCATTTTTTCTCTTGGGTACATAAGGATTCTGATTTCAGAAAGAAGTGATGTTTTGGGAACCCTAAAGCTTCCAGGAGGGTTCTGGGAAGTCAAGTAAAAGAGGTTCGATTGAGTATGCTGGGTGGAGGCTCCAACACTCACAGCCTGGCTGCAGCCCAGCACCCAATAACAGCTATCTTCCAAGCCAGATGCAGCTGGTATTGTTGGAAGTTGGCCAGAGTGAATAGTGGTGATATGCCCAGTTCACAGCGTTCCTCCACATGGATGCTGGGACAAAGTGCAGGGCTGGGACCTAGAACATCTGGAGCCTGACAGCTGTGGCCATTACCCTCCTTGGTTTCAACTACCGCCTAGAGCTCATGAATTACTGGCTGGCAAATTATTTATTAGACTGGCATTTCTCAAAAGATTTTATAAGTGGCTCCAGGTGTGCTGCAGGTATTATCCAGGGCCACTACAGTCAGGCTTGTTGGTGGTAGTGACCCTTTTCTCTTTTCCTCTCCTTTTCACCCTAGTGATATGTCCTACCCATCTCTGCTACTGTTCTCCCTTCTGTATTTACATATTTTTATGGAAAGGCATGTCACCAACTTCACATATTTGCAATAGAGAAAAAAAAATCTAACTCCATTTGGGATTATGACATCCACCAAAATTTGTGTTATGTATTCCAATTTGTCCTTCCGTAAATGTGTGACAAAATAGGTGTGTGTGTGTGTGTGTGTGTGTGTGTACAATTACCACATATCAAGCACTGTGTGGAGTTAGGCTATGGTTGGAGAAAGAAACTGTTAGCCTCATCAGTGTTGGTTTAGAAATGACTATGCCCATTCTTGAGTTCCAAACTTGCAAAATCTAGCCCGAGAATATGACTAAGGATAGAATCATCCCGTAGTTGTAGGACAAATAAAAAGCTAGTTGGATGAGTTATCTTTAAATTTGGTCCCAGCCCACCTCACAGATGTTTCAATGAGAACCACTGCTTACAGAAATACCTTGAGCAAAGTACAGATTACAGATGGAGCTGCATGATGACCCAGGCAGCTCCACCAAGTCCATTGGTGAGAGAACTGGAAGTTATTTGTGGATACTGAGTCATTCTATACATCCTGTCTCCATCCTACACTCCCCAGACCTTGAGCCATCTCTCTGGCTGGCAGAGCTCATGACATTGTAAGAAAGCGTAAAGCAAGGGCTGGAGAGATGGCTCAGAGGTTAAGAGCACTGAATGTTTTTCCAGAGATCCTGGGTTCAATTCCTAGCAACCACATGGTGGCTCACAGCCATCTATGATGACATCTGGTACCCTCTTCTGTATACTGTATACATAATAAATAAATCATAGAAAAGAAAGCATAAAGCAATGTACCTGCTCTTCTAGATGCAGCTGTACCCTACTATCCAGCAGTCCTTACCTGTCCCAGAAGACTCAAGACTTACCAGTTTTTAACCTCATATACATTAAAGTGCTCTGGCTAAAATCATCCTTTGATGCAAATATACCTAAAGTGGAATCTTGACTGTTTCTCTGTAGATCTGTAACTGCATTAAAACTCACTTGAATGTTCTCTGCTGGGTTTCTTCATCTTAATATTACTACATACCTCATAAAGTTCTCACAAGGAGTAGATGTATTAAAGTTTATATAAATATACATTATTGTTATTTATACTTTATAAAGTATAAAAAATAAAGGAGTAGATGTATGAAATATAAAAGACAAAGGAGTAAACGTATAAAGGAGTGCATGAATTTAAGTATAAAGTTATTTAAATATAGTACCTAGTATAAACAGAATGTAATTCTCACCTATTATTAATAATCAATATTTTACCAAAAGAACTTATATCTAACATCTCTTGATCAGATAATGAAAAAACAATTTATCTTGATGTTAAGGATTTCATAACCTCAAATCAACCCTAGTCTTTCTCATGTCATGGGTAATCCTTGCTTTCAATTAGAATCATGTTTTAGTGCCTACCCACATGAAATCATCAGTGAGTTCAGGAAGGAGCCATCCAACAGCAGAAATGTTGCATTTGTATTTTCTGGATGAATTCTCTGCTTTCCTCTCAGTGGAGTATGTCTGAGGTAGCTCAGGACTTAAATTAAGCTTGAGTGTTAATCCTTATTGTTTTTCCTTTCCTGGTGGCGTAATTTGTGTGAAGAAAGAAGATATAATTCTTGCCAACCTGTAAATTATTTGCCAAGTTTGAATTTCCATTCCAAACTAAGCATAAATAACCTGATTTCCTTGGCCAGATATACTTGTAAAATTGGCCGAAATATGTCTTTAATCAGCTAGGAACGAACTATCCTGTTAGAATAGAAAAATGTTAAGCTGAAAAAAATGAAACTTAGAGATACTTTAGCTATTCCTCGTATGTCCATAAATATGTTATTTTACAACACACTTTTATAAATAAAGTACAAATTTGAATGCTTGCATAATATTCCATTATACAGTTATTCTATATATGCCTTATTTTTAACCCAAATTTAAATAATTAGAAATGAAGGTGTTTTATAATTTCTGGCCACTTGTAGTATATATTGCTTATGTGTTTGACCAGTAAAATCGGTGCTGTGGTAGATATTCCTAGAGAAAAATCTTTGTTCACATCTATGCTAATTCTTTAGAGTAATTCATAGATATGATATTGGCATTTAAAATGTCATAAATGCTTAAAGTTTTTGTAGCATAGTTACAGCATATCAAATAAAGTATATCAAAAGAAAAGGTAATAAAAAGACATAGGATTGAAAGAAGAAATGTGTGTGTATGAAAAGTAGCATATTTATTTTTGATTGGCCACTCAGTTGTTAACTGTCAGGTTGAATGGCCAATAAGGATGCAGAGTCACGACTGCTAAATGTCTATGGTTTGAACTTTGTAAAAAAATTATTCATAGAAAATAGTATGTAATAATTTAATTTCACTATTAAAAATATGGAGGTTTTTTAACAGCTAAGTAATACTCCATTGTGCAAATAGGTCACATTTTCTGTATCCATTCCTTGGTTGAGGGGCATCTAGGTTGTTTCCAGGTTCTGGCTATTACAAGTTAAGCTTCTATGAACATAGTTGAGCAAGTGTGTGGTTGAGCATTCTTTGGGTATATGGCCAAGATTGGTATATCTGAATCTTGAGGTAGATTAATTCCCAATTTAATGAAACCTGCCATATTGATTTCCAAAGCAGCTGTATAAGTTTGCAGTCCCACCAGCAATAGAGTGCTCCCCTTGCTCCATATCCCCTGCAGCATAAGCTGTCATTGTGTTTTTGACCTTAGCCATTCTAGAGAAACTTTGAAGGCAAATGTATGAAAGTAGAAAAAAAAATCACCCTGAGAGAGTTAACCCAGACCCAGAAAGACAAACATGGTGTATACTCACTCATAAGTGCATAGTAACTAAAGAATAAACATGCCACAATCCAGAGACCCAGCGAGGCTAAGTAACAAGGAGGGCCCAAAAGGGGACACATGGATCTACCAGGAAGGAGAAATAGACATCTCCTGGTTGGATTGCGGGGCTAGTGGGCATAAGAACTTGAAGGATTGGCAGAGAACAGTGTACAGAGAGGACTGGAAAAGGGAGCTTTCTGAGTCTGGTAGACAGCTTGTACAAGGGAAACTCCCACTAGTTTATAAGGAAGGCCCCAGCTGAGACTCCTGCCAGCAGTGGATGTGTAGCCTTTTCCTGTGATTGGACGGGTGACTTCCCCAGTTGTCATCAGAAAGCCTTCATCTAGTGACTCACAGCCAATCATTGGTTAGAGCTCAGAAGGAGAAGGAGGATGGATTATAGGAGGATCCAGGGGAATTGGGGATATTAGAGGAAAACCCACAAAAATGGTTGGTCTGGTTCATGGGAACTCTCAGAGTCTGAACCAACAACCAGGGTGCCTTCATGGTACCAACCTAGGCCCTCTGCATATATGTGATAGTTGTGTAGCTAGGTTTATTTGTGGGACTCTTGGTAATAAGAGCACGAGCTATCTTGTGTGCTTTGGTTGACTCTTGAGAACCTATTCCTCATGCTGGGTTGCCTTGCCCAGTCTAAATACAGGGGGATATGCTTGGCCTTATGGCAGCTTGATTTGTTATGCTTTGTTGATGCCTATGAGAGGCCTGCCTCTTTCTGAGTGAATACAGAGGAGGGGTGGATTGATGTGGGGGCAAAAGGGAGGTGGGGGAAGCAGTGAGAAGACAAGAGGGATAGGAAGTGGTGTTTGAGGTGTAAAATAAACAAATGGTTAAATTAAAAAATATAAAAGTTCACCCTCATACGTGAGTCATAGAAAATAAAGCAAAAGCTGATGTGCACCTGAAGGCTTTATCCTTTCCTTACTGGCTAGCTTTCCTGGTGCTGAGAGGTGAGGTGCACACTACCAGAGGAGAAAGAAAATCATTGATCTCACCCAGCTGTGAATCTTGCTATAAAAACAACCTGCCTGGTAAGGTAAGTTCCCCTGTGAAATAGGAGCATTAGTGTTATGGAGTAACCAACATTTTAAAGGTTGTATTTAAGGTCCATTTTATGAGATGGAACCAAAACTTGACACTGTAAATGAAGCCTAGAACTTGTGGTATCTATGGGGAAACCTACAATTACTATTCTGCTAAGTGGAAATAGCAACAGAATGACTAGTGACTTATTATGATCATAAATCAGTGCATACATAGTTCAACTTTCATCAGAGAATCTTCTTTTTTTTTCAGTAGATTGCAGTTAACATAGAAAATCCCAACTGATCAATGTGTAGAGAATAAGAAATTTTCAGAATGCTCAGTCCTAAATATGATGTGTATATCATAACTCCCTCAAGGCTTAGGGATCCCTGCTGAAGAGAGAAAAGAAATATTGTAAAAGCCAGGTGTGGTGGATGACTTCAAAGAAACAATATTTTTCACACATAACAAGAAAAATGCACCTATAAACTCATAGTGACTGTGGAATCTTGCATAAAACCTGCAAAAGCTAAAAACAGAATCCCAGCATGGTGGACACAAAGATGCTACAAAGTTCCAGTCCTATCTGAAAAGCTATTGGCATTTGATTGCTAACAGAGAAAGTCAGTTTTCTTTAATAGTGTGATACTTGTCACACTGACCACACTCTAGGGTCACCCCCTCTCCAGGAGCAGATAACCAAAACAAACTTGACTCCATCAGGGCAAGAGGGGTGTCAGATGTGTTGGGGAGGGCTGAAAGGAGTTGAGGAGGAAAACACATATGATAAAAATATGTTGTATAAAATTCTTAAAAAATAGTGACAGAGAATTTTCGTATCAGAAGAAAAATGGACCTCCATAATTAAAAAATAAACAAAAGGCAGTGACATATCTTTCTCGTATAAGGACTAATTGATATTAGTATTTTTATTGCATGCTGAAAACTTTTTTCTAGGTACTGTAGTAGTTTGAATGAAAACGGTCCATCCCCATAGGTTTGTATTTATGGATACTTGATCTCCAGTTTGTGGAACTATTTGGGGAGGATTAGGAGGTGTGTTCTTATGGGAGGAGGTATGTCAGTGGAGGGAAGCGTTGAGCTTTCAAAAGCATCCTGCCATCCCCAGTGCACTGTCTGCCTCAGCTTGTGGTTCTAGATGTGAGTGGTCCCCATATCTGCTGCCAAGCCTTTGCTCTACCATCATAGACTTTAGCGCCCTGGAACCATAAGCTGGATTAAACACTTTCTTTTAAAAGTTGCCTTCATCGTGGAGTTTTAGCTAAGCAATAAAATGTTATTAATTCACACATCCTGTCCTTTGTGTTCGGTCTTCAGGTGGAAATGGAGGTTAAAACAGAGCTTAGCCTTTCGTATTTCCACCTCTTCCTTCCAGTAACACCTAGAACAATCAATTTTGGTAGAAGCATTCTAAATATTTGCTCTCTTGGAAAGCAAGCGTCTTTTCTTAACTGATAGCATAGCATATTTCTTAAAGAAGATCTTCCTATCTTTCCTTTTAGGTTCTTTGGTGTTAATGATCATAACCCCACCTTTCATCCTGACTCCAGGAAAGCATTATGTCCTGTCCTTCCAGTGAAACCTGTCCTAGGTCATCCAATAGCACTGTGAAGAAGGAAATTGTTGCTTTAACATTCTGTGCACAGTAACAGTTCAGCCAGACTATAAAAGGCACAAGAGACAGTATTTTGTATTTTGTGGAAGACTTTACAAGAAACACATATTAAAATGGTATCCAAAGATATAACTAAGAATTCATGTAGAAGAAATATCAGAATTGAATGTCATAATGCATCAAATAGATATTATATATATATTTTCTACCCAAACACCAAAGATTATGAATTGTATGTAGCAGCTCATATATCCTCTAAAACAGATCACATCTTGGGGCATAAAACAAATTTATAAAAACTGAAATAATTTTATATATCCTTTGTAACCACAATGTACTAGAGCTTAAAATCAATAGTAAGGATCTCTCGTAATTACACAAATTCATGGAGATTAAATAACTTACTCATAAATGGGGCAACGGGTCAAACAAAGAATCAAGAAAGAAAGAAATTTCCTGGAATTAAATGAAATCATAACACAACAAAACCTCTGTAATACAGTAGATGTAGTCCCAAGAGGAGAATTTATAGCTCTAAACAAATACGCTTTTAAAAACTCAGAAACAGCAGATAAAACTGACCTAACAATGCAACTCAAGAATTTGAAAAAGCAAGATCAAACCAAATAAAACTGAGTAAACAGGAAGAAATAACAAAAACCATAGCAGAAATGATGAAATCAACTCAAAAAAAAAAAAAAACCAATACAAAACCCCCCAACAATCTAAAAGCTTGTTCTTCAGAAAGATAAACAAGATCAACAGACCTTTGACCCAGTTAAATAACAAAGAAAGAGAGGTCCCAAATGAACAGAATCAGAGATGAATGGGAAAGTATAAAACAGACACCAAAATATTGTAAGGGAATACCTTAAAGGCTATATTCCTTTAAATTATAAAACCTTAAATAAATAAATAAATTTCCCAGTGTAGACAAAACCTCATTGAAATTCTTTCCAGGTTATTTTAGATTGTGTCAAGTTGACAATTAAAGTGAACTATCATGGAAGTAAATTGTGATAAAACAAATTCTCAAAAAAATAGAAGCAGAGGGGACTCTTCCTTAGTCTGATAAAGGATATATACAATACTTCTATAATTAACATTATATTGCATGATATTCATGATTACTTTCTAAGATCAAAACAACCAAATTCTACTTTCTTTTTTAAATATATTTTTTCTACTTCCATTAACTTCAGTTAATCATTACATTATGATCTCTGGCAATACAATAAGAATTAAAAAGTAGTTAGTTATGAAGATTAGAAAAAAGTAAAACTGCTTAACTGTGTTTATAAAACCCAAGTAATCTACCAAACTAATAGAAATAAGTCAATAAATAAATGTGTTTGTATACAAGGTCAGCATATCATAACATTAAAAAAAAAATGGAGTCTATGTCCCTGAACTTGGAAAAAGCATACACTGTTTTAGGACAAAACAAAATAATTTAAAATAACTATAAGTAATAGGATAAAAATAAATTAAAATAAAAAAATTTTTGAGACAGGCTGTCAGTATGTAATAGAGTCCCAAACTCTATTACAGTGATGTGGTGCCATAAAACTTAGAAACAACAACAGCATGAACACATTTGAAACTTGTCCTAGTTAGGGTTACTATGGCCATGATAAAACACCATTATCAAGAGGAGTTTGGAAGGAATGGATTTACTTGGCATATACTTCTATATCGCTGTTCATCATTGGAGGAAAGCAAGACAGAAACTCAAGCAGAACAGGGATCTAAAGGCAAGAGCTGATGCAGAAACTATGGAGGGATGCTGGTTACAAGTTTACTCCTCATGGGCGGATCAATCACTACTTAAGAAAATGCCTTTTTAAAAAATTAATTTAATTTTTAATTGAAAAATAAGCTTGCGGGACTGGAGAGATGGCTCAGCGGTTAAGAGCACTGTCTGCTCTTCCAGAGGACCCGGGTTCGATTCCCAGCACCCACGTGGCAGCTAACAACTGTCTGTAGTTCCAGTTCCAGGCAAACACCAAGGCAAATAAATAAATAAATAAAGTTTAAAAAAAAAAGAAAAATAAGCTTGCATATGTCTAGTTTTGTGGAGGAATTTTCTCAACTGAGGCTCCCTCCTCTTAGATGACCACAGCTTGTGTCCAGCATCAAAATGGAAAGTAAAATCTTTAGTTTTCATGGGAAGATTTCCTCATCCAAAGACAGCATCCAGAAAACATTCTCATGAGATTTTATAATAGAAAAGAAATTAAACTACACAATAAAAAAATGATAGTTGTCATATCTAGGCTGGGATGGCAGTGAGAAATATTACAATAGCAAAATGAGAGAATTGGCTGACATTGCAAACTTTTTGTCTCTTGACTGGAAAGTATTTTTACAGGTCTGTAACTGTCAAAACTGGAGGAATGGTCCACTTAAAAGTGGTCACTTAATTACTTTTTTTACTTTGATTTAAATTTTTGAGCATGTCTATGTGTGTGTGAATTTGTAAGTGTATATAATGTGTGGAGGCCAAAGGTCAATCCTGGGTGTCAGGCTCAGGTGCTCTACCATGGTTTTTGAAACTGGGTCTCTTTCTGGCCTGGATGTCTGGGGGTCTGCCTGTGTCCACCTCTCTAGTTCTGGGATTATATGTGTGTGCCCTCATATCTGCTGTTTTATGTGGCTTCCTCAGGGAATCAAGTAAGTTCTCACACGTGCATAGCAATCCCTTTATGGAATGAAGTCCTGTACTTTATTTTACTTGTACTTAAAATGTACTCAGAACATTCAAATTTGCTAGCAAAAAAAAATAAAGAAATACAGTTTTAAATTAAATTACCATGAGATGTGATGATTTCAACCCTGAATAACAATAAAGTTTGTAAATACAAGCCAAAGGGAAGCAGAACAGTAACACTTAGAAAGAGTGGGTACTTTCCAGCAGGGTTTTTGGAATTTAGGAATTCCAGATTCATGATATGTATAGAACGCTAAAACACTTGATTTATAATTTCAGGGCGGCCTCAGACTCCTTTTAGCTTCAGTCCTAATTCTGGCTTCTGGCCATAGGTGTTCAAAACCATAGACACAATATTTGAGAAATATTGAAAGTGTTTAATTGATTTCCTGAAGAAAATCCATGTGATACTAAGGATCTACTGATGGCAAGGTGTAAGAAATGCTTTTCTAAAACAAAAAAGGAATAGATAGTTAGAGAAGAATCATGTAAGGCAGCCATGTTTCTTATGTAATGCCTCTAAAAATTGGATTTTAATTCTGTAAGAAAATTTCATTCTCCAGCTTATTTGACTTATCTACTAAATATAGCATGTCAAATCCAGTCAGGCTTTTTATTATCCAATCAAGCTTTAGTTTTTACCATCTAATCTTGTGGGACTGCTCAATGGAAATAAAAATTTATCAGATATTTGTGATTTTTAAATAAGATTAAGTTTATTAGTCTGAGAATTCTCCTTAGAAAAATGCACTCACTTATAAATCCAAATCCCCTTTATTTAAAGTATTTTTGTGTTGAAGTTACCAAAAATACAATTTGTGCCACTGAACCAGCTGGTAGGAATGATCATCTCTCTGCCCATGGTCCTTAAAACTTATTTTTGAGGCTGGAGAGATGAATCAGTGGTTAAGTGCAGATGTTACTCTCACAAAGAATCCAGGTTCAGTTCCACACACCCATATGGTGGCTCACAACCATTTGTAACTTCAGTTTCAGAGGAGCCAACATCTGACCTCAGAGGGTGCCAGGCACACACTTGATAGGCATACATACATGAAGACAAAGAGCTCATATACATGAAATAGAATAAATAAGTCTAAAATAATTTAAAACTGTTTCTCAAGATGGAAGAAGAAGTGCGGGTTACAGGGTGATTAAAAATGTGTATACATATGTTTTGACACAGAATCTCATGTAGCTCCTTGTCGTTGAATTTATCCTGCCCCTGAAGGTGACCTTGAACTTCTAATTCTTTTGCTACCATCTTTCTGGGATTATGTCAGCCATACCCAGCTGTATATTTTGCATTTTTGACAGATATGCTAAATCATCTTCATGCTATAACTAATTAATTTGTCTTATTTTTCTTTCTATGATCTCAAATATTTGGCCCCTCTCTGCTTAGAGTATACGTGAAGTGTACAGTCTGACCCAGTTTCTCCTGTTAATGACTATGATATTCTCCATTTCCTTAGGTGAGGAAGAGAACATTCAGATTTTCAGTGACTATCATCTATATGGCCAATCTGTTTTCAAATCCTTTGAAGAAAGAACTCTCAGCATATCTCAGAGCACTGCATGTTTCCTCCTTTTCACACCCTAACTCCTTATTATAGCTTCTTTATTGGCAGGAACAAATTCCTTCAGCTATTTTTTGCATAACATTATCTAAATACTTTATTTTGAGGACCCCCCTTTTCCCTCACCCATCAACTCATAGCGTCTGTAAAAATAAAGCATGAAACTCCTTAAAGGCAATGAATCTGCAGCATATTACTGAATCTTTAATTATAGCAACAACTGTTCTCTGCTGTTTAGATGGATTCCTTAGTCATTTCAGCATGAATATTTCTATCTGCTCTCAAAATGACCACCCCACGGCTAAAAACTTTTTGAATTAGTGTGGTCACAGATCATCTCATTGCATGTCTCAAGGTGGCTCATGGCTCTTACATGGACACCTTATTCGGTTATGATTATTCTGCCGTAGTCTTTGATGGTAAAGCCACATTTCTATGGGATATTATGGTTTTGCTTGAGGGATGAAATAATATATGATGTGAATAAGGCAAGAGACAAAGAAAATGGACACATATATATGAATCCCAGGTAGGGAAGACTCACAGTCTATCCCTTTATTTTTTGGCCAGTGACTCTCAAAGATCGTCACTGCATATCAATAGAATAATGAAGCTTAAAATACACTGGAGTTTCTAGCTTGCTTTCTTTATTTCTTGTATCTTTCACATTATGCATCTCCATCCCATTCATTTCCAAGTCCTTTAATATCCATCCTTGCAAACCCTCAAATAAAATTTAAGAGAAAAAAAAGAGAGAGCAGAAAAAAATAACAAAATTAAAAAATCAATCTCGTCATCGAAGTTGTAATGTGACAGTGAGTCATGTAGCAAACCCTTTTATCTATATATTTTTAATTGCAAGTATTCATTGCAAAGAGTCATCGGTCTGGTTTGAGGAGGTCTCTGGTTTCTGCATTCTGGGCCCTCACTGGGACTTCTTTCAGATACCCTGTTGTTGCCCTGTGTCCTGGAGGTCCTGCAGCTTTGAGTCTGCAGAACCTGCTCATTCATGTGATCACAGATGCTGTGGATGTTGAGGTGAGTCAACTCCTAACTCTGGTCCTGGGCCTGGATTGGTCAGCACACTAGCACCTTCCTCTCTTCACCACCAGGGTGAGCTCTCCAGCATTGCCTGGCTAGTTCATCCCTTGGAGCTATGAGCAAGGGGTGGCGCCAGTTCCTGCTTTCACATCATCAGGGTTGGTTCTTCCACACCTACACCTTCAAGGCCAGCTCTCCTATGCTGTTCAAGTGTGATATAGGGACCATTCTCTTGATGAGAGATAGGGCCAGCTCTCCCACCTGCCTCGGGTGTTGATGGGAGTGGCATCTCTTCCCCACCTACGCTGCCACATGACAGATGACTAATGGAGAAAGCTCCCCCATGCTCACAACTTCGAGGATGCTCACCCACACCTCCACTAACAGGATTAATACACTGGATTTTTAACGCTTGTATTTAATAATTTTATTCTTTGCATATTTCACAAATGTACACAATGCATCTTGGGCACCTCTATTTCCCACTTCCTATGTCCCACTCCCTTCAGGCTTTCACCAATTTAACTCCCTCCCAAATTCATGTCCCATTCCTTTTATTTTTTTTTATTTATTTTTTATTTTTTCGTTATTTATTTTGTATTTATCAAAAAAACAGTAAAATGAATTTAAAATGCTGAAAAGTTAACAATAACTATAAAGAGGATAAAAATCATAAGCATGACTTATCAAGGGTGATAATGGAAATAAGATTGCTACACATATATTTACTTTGTGTTCAGCTTTCCCTCTGAATTTTTTTTCCATCCCTGTATATCCTTATTCAAGGTCCCTTCCCCCTCCCACCACATCAGGTGATTTTTCTTCTCCGCAACTCCCCATCCCCTCCCTGGGCAGGGAGCAGACAGTCCTATGGTCCCACTGACCCAATGATGTTTGGATCAGTCTCCACTCCTGGCCAAATCCAGTTTTGTTCATCTTCCCTCAAGAGTGAGTCAGGTGTTCCTATAGTTGGAGTGGGGTCCGAAGGGTCAGTCCAGGGTGTTTCTGTTCAGTGGATGTGGTTTGCAGCTTGGGTATGCTTGGCTTTTTTTCTTGTTTGTTTGTTTAGAGACCACTAATGAGTGAGTACATGCCCTGTTTATCTTTCTGAGATTGTGATACCTCACTCAGGAGAATATTCTCCAAATCCATCCATTTGCCTGCAAATTTTAGGATATCATTTTTTTCTTACTGCTGCGTAGTATTCCATTGTGTAGATGTACCAGTTTGCTAATTCATTCTTCAGTTGAGGGACATCTAGGTTGTTTCCAGGTTCTTGCTATTACAAATAATGCTGCTATGAACATAGTTGAGCTAATACCTTTGGAGTGTGAATGTGCCTCTTTAGGGTATACACCCAGAAGTGGTATTGTTGGGTCCTTGGGGAGATTGACTCTCAATTTTCTGAGAAACCACCATATTGCATTCCAAAGTGGCTGCACAAGCTTACACTCCCACCAACAATGGAGGATTGTTCCCCTTGTTCCACATCCTCTCCAACATAGGCTGTCATCTGTGCCTTTTATCTTAGCCACTCTAATAGGTGTTAGGTGGTATCTCGAAGTTGTTTTGATTTGCATTTCTCTGATGGCTAAAGATGAAGAGCACTTTTTCAGGTGCCTTTCAGCCATTCGTAGTTCCTCTGCTGAGAATTCCCTTTTTAGATCTCTACCCCATTTTTTGATAGGGTTATTCAAGGTTTTGGGCTCTAAATTCTTGAGCTCTTTATATACCTTAGAGATCAGTCCTCTATCACTTGTAGGGTTGGTGAAAATCTTTTCCCATTCTGTAGGCTGGCGTTTTGTCCTATTGACAGTGTCCTTGGCTTTGCAGAAGCTTCCCAGCTTCAGGAGATCCCACTTATTGAT
>PVIH01010466.1:59766-75395 GCA_004025045.1 Sigmodon hispidus | reverse complement strand
AGGCTCTGAGGCCTGCCGAACCCTCCTCACCTCTGGTCAGGGTTCGAATCCACCCCTCACAGACCCCTGCAGTTGGTTTGCTCAGTTCACTCAGTTCGGGGTCGCAGTAGGGATCCTTGCAGATTCCCTCAGCAGCAGGAGCTGTGTGTGTGGCCAGGTGCAGAGTTCAGCTGCTCCTGCTCCAGAGTGCGCTGGGACGCCGCAGAGCCAGGGTGAGCATTTCAAGGTCTGAGCTCTAAATAAATGAAAGATTGGTTTTGATAAAGATGTAAAGAGACCCATTTAATGTTTACAAAATAAAAATGAAATAGACCTAGGATGAATAGGAATGACAAAGACTTTGGGAAGTCAGGTTGTCCTGAGTGGTAGAGCCAGAACCAAGTGGGAGCTGTGTGGAGATTAACAGCTAACATGTCAGCTACCCAAACAGGAGAAAATGTAGCTCTGGCCAGCTGTACCATATGTCTGCCTGGTATCTTCATAGGAAACTCTCACAGATGATGAGCCTTATCTAGCTTTGTCACTAATAACTCCAGAGAGGACTTTGGGAAATATAGAATTAATATTACCTTTGCTCCAAATAGATTTTGACAACAGAGAATGAGTTGTGGAATTTCAGGCATGCTAATGTCAACCGGTGCTGAACTGTGCCATGTTTTATGGATGAGACTTTTTAAATATACTAACTGGTACAGAATACATTGTTATCCAGACATGAAACTTAGGGTTTTGCCAGTCAAGCACAGAAGAACCTCTGGTGTTTCCTCTGAAAACAAAACCTAGACAATGCCTGAGTATGGCTGTGAATTTAGAAAAGGATCCTGGGGACCAGGAATGAGGTTGCTAAAGGAGTGGCATAGAACTAGGTGAAAGGTCAAGACATAATGACTGTGAACTACTAAGGACATGGGGGGGGGTTCAGTCCCTACCACAAACCCTTGAAGGAACCAAAGAGAATGTCCCTCAGAATGGACCACTCAAGAACAAAGGTACTAAGGAATTTATTCAATAATTTCTGTTCCCCATTCATGGAAGATTTTCTACATGCCAGAGGACAGAATTTCTGTCCTCCAGAAATTCTAAACAGTAAGAGACAGATTAGATAAATGATGTTGGATGTCTTTCTGTATTCTGTGAATTATCATTGGATAATAAAGAAACCGTTTTGGCTTATGGCAAGTCATCTTAGAAGGAGGAAAATCTGAGCATAGATAAAGGGGGAGAAGGGCAGAGCCAGAGAGACAATGAGCTACCACCGAGAGAGGAAAATGTAAAGAAACACACGTAAGCCACAAGCCATATGGCAAGACAGATTAATAGAAATGGATTAAGTTGTAAGAGCTAGCAAGCAATATGCCTTATAGGCCAAATAGCAAGCAATTAATATAAGCCTTTGTGTGATTTGGGGGACTGCTGGTCTGGATCTCAGGGCTAGTCCAAGCCAGAAACATTTTACTACAGATAGATGATGGAGGAGGGGATAGTAATAGGGACATTTATTATGGAGCCAGATTACATGGTCTTAGAGTTTGTTATCTGAAAGCTGGAGAATCAGGAAAACTGGACCTATAATTCAGTCTGAGTTTTAAGACCTGAAAACCAAGAGTGTGTGAAAACAAACAAACAACAAAAACTTTGAAAAATAAAAGTAAAGAAGAAAAAAGAAAAGAGAGGGAATGGATGGCACAGCTCAGAGGCCAGAGACTCCACCCATCTCCATCCTTCTGCTCCATCCATCCCTCATGGGGCTACTGCATATTGGTGATGGTGTATTATATTAGTGTGCTCATCCAAATGCTAACTCTACTGGGAGCATATTCACAAGCACACTCAGAAATAATTTTTCACCAGCCACGAGGCATCCAGTGACACAGGTCAATACAAAAAATAACTGCCACAGTCTCCTAAAATATTAACCTCCTTCATTCCCAGATCTCATCTATGTGAGATCAGCAGACTATGGGCAACATTCTTGTACCAAAGAGGTGCCATGGTATGTGCTTGAGGCAAGACACTGAGATGGTCCCCTGACTAGTTCTAGTGTGCCAGTTTATGTCTTCCTGGGAGACAGGTGGTCCTAATCTGCAGAAGACAGCCATCATAGACTCCTCAATCAACGCCACTGCCTCTCTCACTGTTGATTTCTACAGTCTTAACAGAGATTATCCTAAGGAACATAGGTGTATGTTAGGTTCCATGGTATTCCAGTAAGCCAGTTCTAACATGCCTTCCTGGCTCTTTGCTCCACAGAGTAGTAGTGGTACTTCAGTTAACAGGTCCACACATCAAAAACTGGTTAGCAACCCATGAGCTCATCAGGAGGTTAAATCCTAAGCCATGGGAAGATGACCCGAGGTCAAGAACTTTGCTAGATAACCTTTCATTCTGCCTCCCTTTCCCCAGCACCTTCCAGACTCACTCCTACACATGCTCTCAAGTCCTGCCAGGACATATTAGGAATGTGCCATAGTTCTTCTGGAGGAAAGCTCCTGCAGCAGACACTGTTTAGGCCATGATAAAAATAACTCACTTAATATGGAGACAATGTTGGGAGCTGAGGGTAAATCTTGAGAACAGGAATCATGTTACAGCTGAGACTTTTCTGTGATTTGTTGGCAGTGAGGAGGGATACTATTTTCTAACAGGGTGGAAGGGATCACCTCTTCTATCCAGTGGAGGAGTATGGGCCTCTACATCCTCGGGCACATCTACCAACATGTGTCCTCATGTTTCTCAGCATCCAGCATCCTGCTGCTCTGTTTTAGGTCTCTGAAATCCCCAGAGGATACTTGTCAAGGATCCACATTCACAAGGGCACAGCAGGCCCTCATTGGCATGAGAGATTAGCATTCTTTTCCTGATGCCACATATTTCCTGGGTTTTACAGCTTCCCCTAAACTAACAATCTACAACTCTTTCTCCAAGGTTCTACAGTAGATAACAAGTCAGACAACTCAGTAGTACTCATACCCAGTCTCATAAGTATAAGTATTTCTGAGAGGTCAGTATTCCATTTGTAATCATTTCGAATCCCCAGGCTCCACTCATTAGAGTCTGAGCCGAAGGGAGCTGTTACCCCTGGAGGCTCTCACCAGCTCACACACTAATGACAGCAGAGTCCCTGTAATCACTTGACCACTTCAATATCCCAGCAGAGGCCTTGATATTTCCAGGGTCACTTCCATCTAAAATGTCTTACTTTGGGAATCTGAATTGAGGAGTTACACGGTGACTTAAGGCATGACCTCAGAAAGCCGAAGCAAAGGAAAGGGAGTCAGGCAAAAAAATGAGGAGAGAAAGTCAAGGGATTTTTTTCAAATTATTTTTTTTTAAAGATTTCTTTATTATGTATACAGTGTTCTGCTTGCAGATCTCATTATGGATGGTTGTGAGTCACCATGTGGTTATTGGGAATTGAACTCAGGACCTCTGGAAGAGCAGCCAATGCTCTTAACTGCTGAGCCATCTCTCCAGCCCCAAAAGTCGGTTTTTAAAAAATACATTTTGAGGAGCTTAATTTTCTACAGTGATTAAAACAATGGGTGCCCACCAAGAGTGAATTCAGAAGCAGATATTTTTAAATCCATGTTATAGAGTTGTCATTCACAATACCCAAGGTGGAAATGACCCAAATATCAACTGACAGCTGAAGATAAACAGAATATGGCCCATCACAGTGGAAGCCCTACTTTCATTCTGCTGAGCAGGGAGTTTGTGATTAGTGGCACCAGATCTCAGTAGGGAACATGGAACCCCCTGGGTGTGGATGGTGGTGATGGTTGCACAACAGCATGAGTACACTTGGTACCACTGAGATGATGTTTAAAAGTGTTAACGTGAGCCCAGAGACTGGCAAGTGCCCATACACACACTGCTCACCAACCATCCCCGAGGCACCACCAGTAACCACCAGAGCCACAGGCCCCTCCTACACAGATTGAAAGAAGAGCAACCCAGAACTCCACCCATGTGGACTGAAGGAAGAAATGGGTAGATGGCAGTGTAAGAATCCACCTAACAACATGAGGAGCAGTATGTCACCATCAGAAGCTAGTGTTTCTACAACAGCAAGACCTGAACATCTCAAAGCAGATAAACCAGCAGAAAAAAAAATGATCTCAAAAAAATCACTTTATGAAGATGATAAAGGCCCTTAAAGAGGAAATAAAATTGTTGAAAGGATGTATTTCACATTCTATACATTTTATTATATTTATTAACAAAAAGAAGGGAGGAAATCTAGGAAAGGAAAGCAGGGATTTGCAGACCCTCACATATCAGGATTTTATTTCAGTCATGGATACAGAGAAGCAGCTTAGGCTTCACTCCATTTTCACCCAGCACAGCTCTGAAGTGTATAAGTGTATAAGTCTTTCTGTATGCTGTGAGTATCATTGGTTAATAAAGGAATTGTTTTGGCCTATGGCAGGGCACTGTAGAAGCAGGCAGGAAACCAGGGATAGATAAAGGGAAAGGTGGATGGAATCAAGAGAGATGAGATCCAGCTGCCCAAGAAACAAGATATAAAGAAATAGGTAAGCCACGGACTCTAATTAATTAAAATGGGTTGAATTAAGATGAGAGAACTAACTAGCAATAAGCCTGAGCTGTAGGCTGAACAGCATGTGATTAATAATAAGCATTTGAGTCATTTTAGGGGCAAAGCATCTGTAGGTGGGTCCAGACCGTGAGGCTAGGCTGAGCCAGAAACTCACACAACATAACTCCCTGGAGTCTGGTCCTTTGATCAAATACAGAAATCGAGGAAACAACTGAAACTGTTCAGTGGTTGGACCTGCTCAAACTCTTACTATTGTATTGTTCCTGTGGACTCCCTAGGGACCAAATGACTTGGCCATGGGTGACCTCACAGCCACTTCCGCAGAAATTTCATTGTTAGCACTTCAACTCCTCCCGCCCCATAGTTAATGGGGGATTCTGTGATGGTGAATCACTTTCCGGAACTATGAAGTCATTCATAGGATAGGAACAGCTGAAACTGACCCCAAACTATGGAAGCACCTTTCTTGTTGGCTAGCCACTCCAGAGGTGGCTGCTGGCTAGACTCCAATGGGGAAGAGACCAAGACAAAAGCATATAAGTTTATTCCATTGCAGAAACTGACATTACACTGTTCCCCATGCAGATAGCATCAGTGCAATTTGTGGTCTGACATCCTCAGCATGCCATGCATTCTAAAGAACCTTCTCTGTATATGACAGGAAAGCTGAAGTGGAGGGAATATACCCAAGGCCACACTATATAAAAAAAACCATAATGAAAAAACTGTGATTCCCATGGACAGAGGGAGAGGAAAAGATTTGTTATATAGAATAATAAAATCAAAAGTGCATAGATAAATAATTTAATCAGGAAATCATCAGCATGGAGATACTTAAAATATTTATTTTATTTTTATTTACATGTGTGAAATCTCTGTCTCTGTCTCTCTCTCTCTCTCTCTCTCTCTCTCTGTGTGTGTGTGTGTGTGTGTGAGAGAGAGAGAGAGAGAGAGAGAGAGAGAGAGAGAGTGTGCAGGTAACTGGGGAGGCCATAAGATGACGTCAGATCTTCTAGAACTAGAGTTACAGAAAATTCACTTGACATGGTTTCAGGGAACCAAACTCCTGTTCTCTGAAAAAGCAACAAGTGCTGAACCATCTCCATCCATACATTTCACAACTTTTGATTCATCACTTATTCAGCAGAATGATTTGCAATATATGCTGAAACCACTGGGTGAAAGTTTGAGATCAAGATAGTTTCATCATCTCAAATTACCCCTCTACAGATTATTTTTAGTTAAAGGCGAGGAAAAGATGACTTTATAATGACCATATTTGGAAGACACTTTATAAATAAAAAACCAGATGTGATCATTTTATGGATGCCTTGAGGGACAGATTCCTCTATGGTCGTGATTTGTCATTATATAATAAAGCAGTACATCTTTCTTTTCTTTTTTTAAAGATTTATTTATTACGTATACAGTATTCTATCTGCAGGTCAGAAGAGGGCACCAGATCTCATTACAGATGGTTGGAAGCCATCATGTGGTTGCTGGGAATTGAACTCAAGACCTCCAGAAGAACAGTCAGTGCTCTTAACCTCTGAGCCATCTCTCCAGCCCACCAGTACATCTTTCAATCCACATTAGAGAAGCCTCTTTTTGTAGAGGCTAGTAGTTAACACAAAGCCACAGCAGGCTAAACTAAAGTCAGTGAGAGACTACAGAATGCTAAACCTTAAAGGGAACATATTCCTGCACCTCCCCGTCCTCTCAATGCTTAGAGATCCTAGTAGAGAAGCACTCAGCCATGGGTGTAGGAGCCAGGGGTGGGGGATGACTTCAAGGAAGCAGGGCAACCACACATATGAACTCACAGTGGTTGTGACACCATGCACAAAGTCCGTTCAATCCCAAACCAGATCTGTAATGGGATTATGTGTTACATCATAAATAATTGTCCCGCCAATGAGTTTAACAAAAAGCTGATTGGCTGAAGGTAGACAGGAAGTGTGGGCAGAACTAGCAGACTAAGAAAACTGAGTACAGGAAGAGCAGACACAGGTGCCACAGGGATGCGACAGAAGCATGAGGAGGAAACTGCAGCGGATGCAGAGGGAAGGAGCTGAAATGCTGCTCTGGGAAAAGGTACTGAGCTGCATGGCTGAACATGGGTTAGTGTAAGAATGAGAGCTAGCTAGCAATATGCCTGGGCCCTAGGTCAATCAGTATAAAATTAATGTAAGCCTTTGTGTGATTCTGTGTGTCTCTGTGTGACTGTGAGTATATCTGCTGGATTGTCAGACAGTCAAACCTCTGGTCCAGGCCCAGAAGATCCAGGTCAGAAACTATATACAACACAGATTAAATCCCATTGTGGGGAGGCAGGATCAGTTTTCTCTTAAGAGCATAGCCTGGGTAAGCTGACCATTCTCCAGTGGAGCACCACATGTCTAAGAATATTTGGAGTTGAATTGGACTTGGATGTTTTTTTTAAATACACAATGTTGGGTGGGTAGCGAATGGGGTATGGATTGTAGAAGAGTTGAGGGGAGGGGGCGGTGAACGAGGACAATTGTCAAAAAAATGAGGTTGTGTCCCATCTACCTGCCTTCCTGCGTGAACTGTAACCCTGGAGCATTACTTTATAATAATATTTCAACTAATGAATGACAGAGATTGAAAACATTAGCGTGTTTAAGTAGCTCAGTAGTTAAGAGAATTGGCTGCTCTTCTAGAGGACCTGGCCTCCCATGGCAACTCACAACCATCTGTAACTCCAGTCCCAGGGAATACACTCTTTTTCCAGTCTCAGTGGGTACCAGACACACACATGATGCACAGACATACATGCAGACGAAACACCCATATATAAAATAAACGTTTTAATTAGAGTACTCTGATTTCATAAACCAAATGAACAACCGAGGCAGCAATAGTTAATGACTACCAAGGTCACCTCAGATAAACCAGAAGAATTGTCCTGTATCTCCTCACCAGACCAAAGGAATCTACCTGGGACTAACACTGTCTCTGGGGACCCAGCTGCCCATTTTCAGGAAACACTAAGGACCAATGAACATGTTGAATTTCAGAGGTGTCTGATCAGCAAAATCATCCCAGAGGCCCAAGGACTCAGCAAAGGATACAAAGAAAAGAAAGTATTATCATAGTAAAACTCTGAACATGTCTTCCCTGATGGGCAAGGCTGGACTATAATGTGCAGTCATTCACAATTTAGTGAAGAAAGTCTTCAAAAGCCAGCAATTACTATAAAAGTGATAGGAAAATCCAGGTAACATCATACTCCTTTAGTTTCCCCCACTTGGAAAGCAGGGGTAGGTGAATCTCTGAGTTTGAGGTCAGCCCGGTCTACAGAGTGAGTTCCAGGACAGTCAGAGCTACATAGAGAAACCCTGCCTCTAAAATCCAAAAAGAAAAAAATGTGCTGTGAGGAAGAAGGAATCCACAGCCGAGATGGGAAAATATAGGAAGGCTTTAGAAGTGGAAAGCAAAGTTTGTTTATTCATTTATTTGTTAGGTCACTGAGGCTGGCTTCAAATTTGTTCTGTGCTAAGGATGGCCCTAAACTCCTGACCCCTCTCCCCCTGCCTCCCAAGTTTGGAGATTACAGGCTCACATTATGCCATCCTGGTAGACAAAGGTCTGTGTTTTCTTGTTGTTTCAGTGGTAGTTGCAAAAGTGATAATTCGTCGTAATTTTATGTGCATGTGTGTACATGTGTGAGAGAGCATGCACATATGCGCAAATGCAGGCAATTGTGTGTGCACTATGTATGATGGCAACAGATCAACACTGGCTCTCATCCTCTGATTCTCACCATCTTATTTCTTGAGACAAGGTCTATCACTGGATCCGGGTCTCACTGATTGGGTAAAATGGCGGGCCGGCAACCTCCAGGGATCCTCTCCACTCAACCAGTGCTAGGATTAGGTTAGTGCTGGGTACCAAATCTCAGGTCCTTAGGCTCTCACTGGCTGAGCCATCCCTGCAGTTCCTGGTAGTCATAAAATGCTTTTGTGTGGTTTTATATATCTTTGCTTAGCATCTTAATTAACAAAATTTAACTTAGAGTATACTGAATACATAACTAGAAAATATAATATTTGGGTCTCATTTGAACAAACCAGAAAAATATACTTATGATATACAGATATTTATTATTGTATTATATTTATTATTACATTATATCATTTTAAAATAGTTCTTTTATTTTTATTTCCCTAAAATTTCTTATTAATGTGTGTATGTGTGTGAGTGTGTCACACTGTGCAGAGGCCAGAGAACAGATTTTGGAAACTGGTTTTTGTCTTCCCACCATGGGTTCTGGGGATTAAATTCAGTTTATCAATCTTACAATATGAATGCTTTTACCCACTGGGCAATCTTTCAGACCTTGATCTTTTATATTTAAAAATAATTGTATATTTTTTGACATGAAAATGACACTTTGTGGGCTGGAGAGATGGCTCAGTGGTTAAGAGCACCGTCTGTTCTTCCAGAGGAAAAATAATTGTATATTTTTTGACATGAAAATGACACTTTGTGGGCTGGAGAGATGGCTCAGTGGTTAAGAGCACCGTCTGTTCTTCCAGAGGACCCGGGTTCGATTCCCAGCACCCACATGGCAGCTAACAACTGTCTGTAGTTCCAGTTTCAGGCAAACACCAAGGCAAATAAATAAATAAATAAAGTTTAAAAAAAAAAAAAGAAAGAAAATGACACTTTGTGCTTTGGAAAATGCCTGTATTTTTTTAATACATATTACATATTTAGATAATATTTGGGATTTACATTACTATAACTCACTGGATAGGTATTGTATTAGGTTTCCCGGCCCTGTTGGGCCCGGAGGTTCATGCCATCTGCAGCCTGTTTGGGCCCATGGTTTGGAACCTGGTCCGCAGCGGCTTTTGTCCCCCAAAGAAATCAATCAGACACTTATATTAACATCATACTGTTTGGCCCATGTCTCAAGCACATTACTAGCTAGCTCTTTCATCTTAAATTAACTCATTTCTTGTAATCTACTTGCCGCGTGTCCCGGCCCGCGGCTCACCTGGATTCCTTACATGATTCTTCTTCGAGGGTCAGATGGAGACTGACTAACTCCACCCTCCTTCTACCTGTCTGTCCTCTGATTCTCCACCCACTTCTATGGTGCTGTGCATAGGCCAAAACAGTTACTTTATTTACATCATACAAAGAGCATTTCCACCACAGATAGGTGCAAACATAAATGAAATAAACTGGATATATGCTGGCAGAGAACCCTGACTACCAGACTATGACCATTCCTCATACTATTCCCTCCACCTTAATGAATACTTGAAATTTCCCACCAGACAAATGTCTTTTATCTATATGATTTGGATGAGAAGTTCATGGCAAAAGAAAGATTTGTCCCCCAAATCCTGCATCTGGATTATCAGGCAACCTTTCCCTTCAATTAACCATCGAAGGAAAACAGCTAGGGAAACAGAACATTCAGAACAGCTGTCATTTGTCAAAAAGTCTGTATCAGATAATCCATAAACAAAACATTCCACCTTCCTCTCGCAGGGTACCTGCCATGGATGTGCGGGCGATACTGGAAGTCTAGTTTCCATCACCTTGTAGACAGAAGCTGACATTTTGCACTGTGAAGTCCCCGCCTAGCGCCTGTCTCCGAGGTGCCACCCACACTAATCAACATAATAATATGTGCTGTTTTCAAGGCCTTACTGCTGCCATTCCTGGCTGGCATCAGCTCCGCATGCCTTCTGGGGTGTCAAGTTGAGAAGAAAAATGTTTCTACTATCACTCTGTTGCTTTTCAAAATAACATATCCAGTGAGCCAGTTGTGGTAGGACAGAGAGCATTACAGAACTTCTCCAGTTGGTACAGTCTCATCCTCCTCTCCCCTTTCTCCACTGTAAGACACGCACCACACGGACGGCATGGGGTGCCACACGGATGGCATGGGATGCCACACGGATGGCATGGGGTGCCACACGGATGGCATGGGGTGCCACACGGATGGCATGGGGTGGTGTCTGAACTCCACAGGCCATTTTGGAAGAGCATTGTTTCCACTGAGAGGTGGAAAAACCCCATTTACTCCGTAATTTTAAATAGGGTTTTTTTTTTTTTTTAAATGGCTCGAAGTTTTACAAGACAGTGTGTTCCCATAAGTTCATACAGTTGCTATGTAATCCCTCTTCCTGAAACTTGAAAGGGAGGGGGAAATGGTTGCGTGGTTCTGCAGCTAAAGATCAGCATTGAGGAGCAGATCTCAGGAGGGATGGATGGCAGAGGAAGCAAGACTAGGCTAAAAAGGAATTTCAATCCCCAAAGATCATGTTCTTCCCAAGGTGATCTGCTATGTGTGAGAGGTGATTATTTCACATAAAAAGAACAATTGTGACACAGTGTGACAAACCGTATCCCAGGCCCCAGCCATGACATGCTGCTGCCCACATTGGTCTCCACCTAATCAAGAGACCCCCTCAGAGGCATGTCTGGAGGCTTGACTCTTGCCTGAGCCTAGGTGTCATCATGTTGATAAACAGTCCTAGCCATCAGAGCTGCCTTAACTCAAGGCTCTGAGTTATCTAAAGCAAGTCTTGTGACAAAGGCCACCTCTGCTGTGATCCAGAGACATCAATTGTGGAAACTCAGGATACAGTTCACAAACTAGAGTGTGTACCCTAACCCTGCTCATAGGTGGGTTTGTCTGGCTTCTGTGGTTTTGTTTTGTTTTAAAACAATCAAGTTAATAGGAAATATATTTTAAATGAAAATATAATGCTTAACAATTACCATCTTTTACTTGTCTTGAAAATGCCTAAAATCTCATGTACAATTGGATAGAACTGGTGAGCTGTCTCCTGCAGAGTTCTTTTCCATTCCCTTCCTCCCTCCCTCCCTCCTTCTCTCCCTCTCTCCCTCCCTCCCTCCCTCCCTCCTTCCCTCCCTCCTTCTTGTGTGTATGTATGTGTATGCATGAACAGGCGTGCATGTGGACAGAAGACAACCTTAGGTGTTGCTCCTTTGCCACAATCATCTTTTTTGCTTGTTTTTGTTGTTGTTATGTTTTAGAGACAGGATCTGGCATTGGTCTGGAGCTTACCAAATAGACTATGCTGGCCACAGGGCACGTCCCGGATTCGTTCATTCATGAGATTAGAAGCCCACACTACCACATTTAGCTTTCTTTAATGTGGATTTGGAATTGCATGTTTCACTGTCTGAGAGATCACCCCCAGACCTCCATTCTCTTTCTTGTTTAGCTGATGGAAGCATCACCACTGATGACTCCAGCCTCCCATCTTCCATTCTTCAGTTGCTCTTACTGCCTGGATCCTTGGTCCTTGCTCCTATGGTCTTCTGGTTCTCATTTGACTTTTTTTGATGTCTTCTACAGAGAGATACTGACTTGGTCTTGATGGGAGGACTCCTGTCCATGGGGAAGTTTTATGAGTGACACTGTGAGAGTCTGAAAGTTGATTGAAGCCCTCAGTCAGTAGTAAATTGGCCCTTCGAGATAGATCACTGTTGTTATGCCAGTTAAATCAAGTGTCAGCGTTCAAGATTAGAGACCACAGCTTCATCCCTAAATTCACTGTGGTCAGGTTACTGAGACTGAACTACAAAATGTTACCATTAGCTATCCTTCAGAAATAGAATTTTTACAATTATACATTATATTAAGAGGGTACTTTGTAAACTGGTAATTTACAAAATTGAGTATGTGTGTGCACGTGTATGCATGTGTGTGTGTGTGCGTGCGTGTGTGTGTGTGTGTGTGTGTGTGTGTGTGTGTGTGTGTGTGTGTGTGTGTGTATGTGTGCATTCATGCCATGGCACTTTAGTGAAGACCAGAGAAGAGCTTGCGGTGCTCAGTTCTCTCCTACCCTGTGTGTCCTAGAGATCAAATTTAGGTTGCTATGCCTGGCAACAACTTCCTTTATCTACTAAACCATCTTACCAACCTCCTTATTTTGTTTTTGTTTTTTTTTTATTTTATTTTTTTTAACTTTATTTATTTATTATTTATTTATTTGCCTTGGTGTTTGCCTGGAACTGGAACTACAGACAGTTGTTAGCTGCCATGTGGGTGCTGGGAATCGAACCCGGGTCCTCTGGAAGAGCAGACGGTGCTCTTAACCACTGAGCCATCTCTCCAGCCCCTTTATTTTGTTTTATAAATTATCTTTGCCTACAACATTATAGTTGTGTACATAAGTGTTGTGTGTATTTGTATATGTGGTGTGTTTGAAGATTAAACCAGAAAAAGCACAAAGGTGGAAGTTACATACACACACACACACACACACACACACACACACACACACACACACACAGAGTTATTCTTGCCTTTCCAGTCATCTCATCCTGAAGTGTTGGGTGTATGTTTTCCATGGCTTTATTTTATTAGTGTTGCATTCCGTGGCTCTTTATATCCTGTGAAGGATTTTTGCCCTTTCTAACTCTAAAACTGTCTTCTTTCTACTTCGTTAATGCCTTTGCCTCTGCAGTCATCCACCAGCCTCCTTTATTTCATAATTTAGAAAATGTCCACCTACATACTGCACCTTAACTGTGTCATCTGCCAAAAGGCAAGATGATTGGGAAAGAGAATCTTAAAAACACTTCCTACACGTTCACACATTGTGGAGGGCTTACATCATGGGCACTCTGGAGTCCCACTGTGTCTGGGAGAACTCCAAAATAATTCACACAGAAAATAACTTAGGAAAGATGAACTCTGGAAGATTCTCTGAGGTATGAGAGGCGGAGTCCTGACTCACAGAGCATTTCTGAAAAGGAAAAGATATTTTATTTCTTCTCCAGAACAGCCATGAACATAAGCATTTCATTAATTCATCCGCTTTCTAACTTATTCATTCATAAAATGATTAACAAGGGTCTATTTGTGCAGGTGGCCAGAGATATTGTACACCCTGTGCACAAGTGGAGGACGCCATGTCTTGGTTCCTTGCACGTAGGCACTGCTTTGCATTTTCCCATCATTACCAGATGTTTCCTAAACTCAGAAGCAGTTGTTGGTGTTGCTGAGGACAATAACATGGACCAGATACTTCACATTTGCTACCAAATGTGATCACAGTTGTTTTGTTTCCCACACTCTGGGGTAAGATCATTTAGCAGCTCGCAGGGGGTTCCAGAAAATGCCAGGGAGATTTACACATATAGTATGTGTTTTCCTCGTAAAAGGGAATCTCTGAAGGATAAATTAGATATTGCTGCAAAACTTAAGCTAAAAACTGACAACTACTTAAAGAATCTTTCTAACTACCATTTCTGAATAACTAAAAAGCATAACAAAGAATGCCAGAAATTCATTTTGTACCCATTGTCCCTTTATCATTGTGCCACACCTAGTAGAAGCATCCTGAGGTGAGTGGCAGCTGTGTGACATGCTGAGAAAATAGTCTCTTAGGACTGTTTTTGAAAACCTGCTCATACTTGATTAACAAATCAGTTGCAGAAGGAAAGATCCTGCCTGAGCAAGTCCCCAGATTTCTAATTTCTATAAATTGAAATCTTCTCCACCAGGACAGTTTAATAACTAAAATACAGGGGTGCATTCCATCCATGATACAAAAAGAGTGTTTGAACTAATTCTCTGGAGGTTACAAAATTTATAATTATTTATGTTTTGCTTTCTAGGAATAAAAGAGAAATAAAAAAAAAACCCACCATGTTTTTGAAAGACTAAAACTATGTTTTGTTTTTAGGGCCAAAAATCCAGCTCAGCCACTGTAGCAAGCGCAATGGTATTTGCATAAAAATTGTTTTATTCCATAAATTAACTTATTAACCTTTATTGAGTGTCTTAGTTACTTTTCCACTGCTCTGACAAAACACCATGACCTTTATAAAGTAAAGTGTTTCAGGGGCTCACGGTTTCCGAGGGTCAGAGTCCATGGCAGCAGGAAACACTGCCAACTGTTCACACCTTGGTCCACATGGAGGAGGCGGAGAGAACACACTAGGAATGGCATGAATGTTCTGAAACTTCAAAGCCTGTTTCTTAGTGATACACCCCCTACAACAAGGCCACATCTCCTAATCCTTCCCAAACAGTTCCATCAATCAGGAACCAAGTACTTAAATGTACTAGCTTATGGGACCCATTCTCATTCAAGTCACCACAGTGAGTACTCGGAATTTAGACTAAAAAACAAACATCCACACTACAATTTTTGTATAAACAGTAAGATCCACTATACTTCTTTTTAAAAAAGACTCTTTACTATTACATCTATTTATGAGAGGTCACATGTGCAGAGGTCAGGGGACAACTTTCAGGAGTTAGTTCTTTCCATCCACTGCATCGTCTCACTGGTCCCCTGAAACAGAGTAGCTTGACTGAAATCCTGGTCCATCTCTGTAAACCCCATCACCATTGAGATAAGGAACTTAAAGCCAACCCAGAGCTCTCCACACCATGGAGTTGATGTGTTGTTTAAGGGGTACCAAAGAGGTTCTGCAGACTTTCAAGTGACAGTAGATGACCAAGCTGTTACTGTTGTGACAAAACCATCGCTATGACTTCCACATGAGGATCCAGCCATCTAAAAACTGCCTTGGGGAGCTACCTGTATGCTAAGAGATTTGAGAACCTAGAGGCAGCCATAAATCTTGTCTCACCATGTAGTGGGAAGCCGCTCTAGAAACTAGATTTGACCACTCGATCTTGAACTTCCAGCCTTTAAAACGGGAGTCTAAACAAACCTTGTTTCTTTATAAGCCACCCAACTTCTAGCATTTTATTTTAGCAACATAAAACTGTTAAGTTTGGCGAGGTACTAATTAGGTCAAGTCTATCTACCCCTCAGCCTTTTTCTTGAAACTGCTATAAAGTAAATGACAAACTCACTACACAAAGGCTCCCAAGACTCTATGACCCTATAAAAAAGCTCCCCAGGTACCCAGATTCCAAGAAAATAATATAAGATTTCAGACCAGATGCTGCACGGACTATGTTTCATCTGGCTATCTCAGCTCTCAGAGTTGAATTTGGAATACCTACTGCTATACACAGAGAGAGAGAGAGAGAGAGAGAGAGAGAGAGAGAGAGAGAGAGAGAGAG
>PVIH01010466.1:42334-59666 GCA_004025045.1 Sigmodon hispidus | reverse complement strand
ATGTGATTCTTTTCCCCAATCCCCCTACATCCTTTAAGCCACAAACCAACAAGATTCTTTCCCTAGAATGCAAATCCTCTTTGTAGATATTATCTCAGCTCTGAAGAAATGAGATCCCAGCAGTCAGAAGTCCAGGAATACGGAGTGTTACAGCTCAGGTGGAAAAATATTTGGGCACTCGGGAACCAGTGAATACCACAGGTCGTAGTAAGGGTAGGTGCCAGCTTACAGACCTGCTTCAGGAAAAGGGAAGGGAGTGTAAGAACCCTGCTCCACTAGGGGAAGGTTCGTCCCTTCAGTGAGAGATACAGCTTTGCTTCTCTGTTCTCTGTCCAAAGAAGGTCCTTGCTCAAACCTCACTAAAGAGATTATTAGTAGAGAAGAATTCTGAAGAGTGGCTGCCTCAGCCCTGGGGTGGGAAAGGGCAGCAGCAACAGGGTTCTATAGGGCTCTTGGGGGCAGAATTTCCCAGGGAGAAGATTTCCAGGGTGGGGATTGGTCAGATTTTCAATCCCTGATTTGGTTCTGGTTTCAGGGTCAAAATATATTTCAGGGACCCACTACATTGTCTTTCTGTACTGTTCATAATTCTGACAAATCCCTTACCCAAATAATAATATTCAACATCCTCTCTTGAAACTCCAACACCAGAATCTTGATAATAACAGCAGATCTCTTTATCCTGAAATCTGCTTTGGAAAGACAAGGACTGCAGCAAGCTCATCCTGAAGAGGATAAACTTAGCTCAAGAAACTCCATTTTGTATTCTAGTAGCCATAGAGGTAAAGCAGAGTTCAGTTTCACATTCCTGGCAGGGGCTTGCCCAGTTCCAAGAAAGAATGAGCTAAGTGCTATCTAAGGGCACCTGGATGATCCAACCCTCAGGCAGTAAAAACCCACCAGTCACACCACCCAGGTAGGGTCCAAGAATGTTAAGCTGTAAAAAGTCCCTAAGCATGAGTTCATCACAGCACACCTGTGCCCTTGACCCCAAGTAACACTGCCTTGTGATTTTTTGCCCTTAAAAACCCAGCTTGCAAAGGGGCAGCAGCTCCTCTGGCCACTGTCACACCTGTGTGCCAGACCAAGGTCCTTGTCATAACTTTCAATAAACCTTGCTTTTGCATTCCAGAGAGTTCACGTCTCTGGTGATCTTTTTGGGGACCTCACAACCAGAGTACAACAATTCCACTCCAGAATGACATGATTTCAAATTTAGCATTTAAGATCTATGTGACTCAGTGAGTCTCCATAACCTGAATCCAAAATTTTTCTATAACCTTAATAAATTCAAGACAGAATGAAATGCCTATCCCACAACAATATAGATATACTTTAAGAATTACATGGAAAGAATCAGACCGTCACAGAATAGCAGACACAAGAAAAAGGCCTGGGCCCCCCTCTTTCCAGGCTGCCCCTGACCCTTTGACCTAGCTACAGGAAGAGCCATGAACTTTTCATCCCATAGGGAAGGACCAATCAGAAGCCAGGTTTCTGTCTCTTGGTGATCTTTTGCGGATCTGGATTTTGGGCACAACACTCATGAGTCTGTGTGCTTACCATCATCTCCCACTGATTCCAAAAGCAAAGGAATAGAGAGGGCTCCTTGGGACAGAAGTGCTATAGCCACTACCTCCAGCTCTTGCTAGAGGACAGTGGCACCCACCAGTGTCACGGAGCATTGGAAGATTTTACAGGTGTTGGTGACATGTAACAAAGAGAGTGGGCCTGTTCTCCTGAGGTAGCCAGCGGACAGTGTTTTGTAGCCATCTCTTAGGGGCAAGGTGTGCTGGACCTCCCAGGGTAATTCAGAATGCCACTTGCACAGAGTAGACCCACGTAAAACCCATCTTTCTCATTGGGAGTGGGGTTGATGTTTCCCAGTGGCTGCTACTATAGGTGTTTGTGCAGCTCAGATGGAAAGAGATTCCGACAGTTGGGAGCCCAGGGATACTGAGCCATGGAGCTTGATAGAAAAGTATTCAGGTGTAAGGTGGTTTCTCAAAGTTGTTTTGATTCACATTTCTCTGATGGCTAAAGATGTTGAGCACTTTTTCAAGTACCTTTCAGCCATTTGTAATTCTTCTGCTGAGAATTACCTTTTTAATTCTGAACCCCATTTTAAATTGGGTTATTTAAGGCTTTGGGCTCTAGTTTCTTGAATTCTCTATATATTTTAGAGATCTAGATGCCCCTCAACTGAAGAGTGGATTAACAAACTGTGGTACATCTACACAATGGAGTACTACCCAGCAGTAAGAAAAAATGATATCCTAAAATTTGCAGGCAAATGGATAGATTTGGAGAATATCCTCCTGAGCGAGGTATCACAAACCCAGAAAGATAAGCAGGGGATATACTCACTCATTAGTGGACTCTAAACAAAGAGCAAACCATGTCCAAGCTGCAAAGCACAACCATTGAACAGCTTGGGATCTGAAGCACCTAGGACCGGCACCTTGGAGCCCATTCCCTCCTAAGGAACACCTGACTCAGTCTTGATGTTGGGGTAAGGAAAGCGGATCTTCCTGGAGTGGATGCTGAACTGAGCCACCTTGGGACCTCGGGACCTCCTGTCCTTGCTGGGGAGGAGATAAGGACATCTTGCTGGGGAGGAGATAAGGAGATGGGGAGAAGAGAGAGACACTGGGAGGGTTGGGAGGGGGAAGGGGTTGAACAAGGGTTTACATGGATAAAACATGAGGCTTTATTCAAAAATAAATTAAAAATCAAATAATAATAATAATAATAATAATAAAGAAATGCCACAAAAAAGAAAAGTATTTAGGCGTCCAGGAGCCAATGAATACTGAGTGCCACAACTCAGTGGAAAGTGTTCAGAAAGCCAGTGACCACCACAGGCCGCAGTAATTGTAGGTAGCAGCTTCCAGTCCCGCTTCAGGGAGAGGCTTCCCAGTGTTAGGAGCTCTGCTCTGGCAGGGGAGGGCCTCCCCAGCAAAGTTGTTACAGTCGTGCTCAGGTTTCTTCCAGGCTGCTAGGGGAAGATTTCCTCAGCAAAAGTATTAGCTCTTTCTTCCCTCACCTGCTTTCTGTCCATCGCTGCTCGAGTGAAAGAAGAAGGTCCTCTCCCAAACCTCATTCAAGAAATTTATTGGGAGGGAATACCCCGGAGAGTGGCTGCCCCAGCCCTGGGTGTAACCGGGGGTCAGCCGGTGCAGGATTTATATAGGTCTGCTTAGGGGCGGAGCTTTCTAGAGAGAAGTTTTCTAGGGTGGGATTGGTCAGACTTTCAATCCCTGATTTGGTTCTGGTTTCAGAGTCGAAATGTTTCTCTTTGGGGCTTTTGGGATCTAATTTCAAGGCCAGGTCATATTTCTTTCACTGGCTCTGATTCTAGGGCCAAAGTGTGTTTCTTTGGCAGTGGTTTCAGAGTCAGGGAAGATTTCTTTGGCTCAGGTCTCAGATCCAGGGTGGGTTTCTTTTCCTGGCTCTGATTTCTTTCACTGGTAAAAGCCTCGGAGAGACAAGAGAACTCCAGGTGGGTTTCTTCGGCCCCTTTCCCTCCAGCTACCCTGACCCGCAACATCCCTCAGACCTGAACTGCTTAATTGGCCCTCTGACCACCGTTCTGATTCTCCTGGGGTTCTCTGTTTTCCTCTTCCCTAGCTCAAGTAAGCCAATATAAAACGTTGTTTCAATGTTATCTTGTCTGAATAAGTTCTCTTTCTGCCTTTTCCAGCTCAAATATAACCTTCCGAAGGACAAAAATCTTTGTCCACTTTGGACTAATGCAACTGGCAATCGATTGAGTGAAAAAATAAACTGGTTGATTCATAGTCTCTGTGCCTGTCCAGAGGAACACTGAAACTCTGAAAGCGTTCTCAATTAGTGCTGGGGAGGCAGTCTAGCTGAACTGGAAAAAATGGTAGGAGGAAGATTCCAACTTTTGATTTTTTTTAATCACATAAGATGCATATTTGCATCTCAGACGTCACGCTTTCTGACGTCCCCAACCATCTTGAATATGCCTAATTTCTTTTTCTCCCCTAACTCTAAGAGACCTCTCCCTTCTCTCCTCCCTGTACCCCATAATTTTTCTGTCACATCTCAAAATAGCAAGTGTTCTTCCTGCTGCATATGCATCTATACATATCCTTTTTTTGTGTAAATGAATGTTTTAAGTAAAGTGTGAAAATGAACTTCAGTTTCAAAACAGAAATATTCTAGTTAAATATGCTATTATAACAAAAAAAAATCTTGGATAAGGACTCACTGCATAAGTGTAGCAACAAAGGAGCAACTTGATTGATAGAGGAAAGAAAGCCAGAAGTCTCTCAAAGTCCAAGAAACTAATGGCAACCATAGTAACTGCTTTGACAGGCATTAGGTCCTATTGCCAGAGGCTGACGACAGAGGCCCATTGAGTAGCAAGTGAAGTGAGCTCTGGGGTGGACCCTCAGCTTCTAGGATACTCACCAAGAGTTTCTCTAAGGTCAGGATACCTTTCCTTCTAGGCTGCAGAGCCCCCACCCTTAGGATCAAAGAACTCATTGGTGCTGAGGTATCGAGGCAAATGCTTCAGAGAGACAGGAGAATCCAAGCAGATCTGCAGCACAGTGTGAGAGAAACAGAAGGAGACGTGAGCTGGGAGGCGTTCAGGGTTATAAATTGATTTCTGCAGTGGGCAGCAGACGCAGCCTGCTTTAACGTCAAGAAACTGAGAGAGAGCTCTACCTTCCCGTCTCCAGTGTGCTGAAACATAATTGAAATGTACAAATACATGTGTGTTATTTTATCCTCCCAGCCTCTTTCATCACCTCTTTCATATACCTTTCATCTATTTTTAGGCAGGTGAATTTTTGTTCTACTCTTATTCTTCTAGCAAGAAAAGCATCCATGCTATCCATCCTCCTTTCTAGCCTCTAAAAAAGCACCTGAGACAATGATGGTCTAGCCTTTTATTGGGTCTGACTCATAGGAAGTTTATGACTATCCATTAATATACTGCAATAAACAGTACAAAAATATGGAATACAGCCTAGTCATGAGCATCATGAATTTCAAATTCTTAAATCTTCATGCAGAAAATGCATTTCTTCCTACTACATGAAGATCTTGCCCTCTTCAGTCTGGTACACATGTGACTTTCATACACATGTAGGAGTTTTAATTACACAAATAAGTATAGAGGGGTCACTTTAAATATAAGATGTAGAGAGATTTCTCACAAAATTATTTCTCTATGTAAAGAAGTTAGTAAACTCCAGTGCCAAAATTCATCAGAAGCACATATCTCAATGATCTTAAAATGTGATAAATTAAAATAAAGCCAAAAGACTTTGACGTCCTGTTTATATTCAATCCATCAATGTAAAGAATCATGTGGGACATTACATAAATTCTTGTGTGATATTTCTTAGTGTTGGCTATAGCTTCCATCCTGAAGTCTTGTCAAGCAGTGTATTCTCCAAACCAGATGGTCACCCCATGCCATAGTCAGAAGCAGTTTCACAGCTATCAAGTCTTGCTTTTCTCCTCAGCTACACACACCTGCTAAAGATTGTTCAACTGTAGAACCCAAAGGAGAGCAGGGCCCTGTGCCTCCAGTTTACATCTGTACCGATTTCTAGGGAACATCCCTACCCCAGAGCTACTGAGCAGCACCCATACAGAAGGTGCCTCTCACTGGAAACAGCAACCTTATTATGAAAAGCAAAAAGGAATAGTATCTCTCTTACACTGTCAAAGTGCCCCTCCATCTGTATGCTGGGTTCTCCCAGAGGACACAGCAGTCACAGCTCAGTGGCCGAGGCCTGGAGGAAGGGCCCAGGCAGAACCTGGAGATCCAGCAGTTGCCATGGCAGCAGCAGGAGTCAGTAAAGCTTCCAGTGGCAGATCTGTCTCAAGAGTTTATAACCCAACCATATGCTGTCTGTGTTTAACACAGGCTGAGGAAGATGGTTCATTCTGTTTTTCTGCTCCCTCTCTCAGTTTGCATTGAGATGACTTGGTGACACTCTGAGATGCAGGTCAGGTGAGGTCATCAAGGGGTTCTGCAAGAGGGAAGGCTCAGCTCTTTCTGCTTGTTTGGAAGGAGCATGACAAAGCAGACACATTTAGCCCTGGCAAAATATCTGTTCCTGTGATAACTGATACCCTTTACTAATTGCAAAGTGGTTGATCTAAGAACAAAATTGATTCCATTGTATTAACTTCTATTAACGGGATTGTTTAGAAATACTAACAGCTATTATATGGATGATTCAGGAGCTGTGCCTTACATATACATTTGATCCGTAAATAGCAACAGAATTTATTTCCTCTCTTCCTTCCATTATTTTCTCCTTTCTGTCCTTATTGTCTCAAGTGTCCCAGGCTGACCTTGAACTTTCTATGTAACTAATGATGACCTTGAGTTTCTGATCCTGTTGCCTCTACCCCTCCAAGGCTGAGATTACAGTCCTCAGCCACCACACCCCCAGGGATAGAATTGAGGGCTTTGTGCATATGGGGCAAACACTCTACCAACCCAGCTGCATCTCCAGCTCTGGGATTGTTCGTTCTAAGACAACTTGAGCTGACCATGGACTTCCCAGATTAAACATTGTTGCTGGCTGAGGATAGCATTGAGTCTGTGGACTCAGCAAAGGAGATTGCTCCACTCAGTGTACTTTCCTGTCCCCCAACCCTTGAGAATCTGAATAAAATAAAAGGTAGATGTAGCCAAAAGTTTACCTGTGTCCTGCAGCCTCTTGGTCCCAAGTAAACATACAAAGGCTTATATTAGTTATAAACTGTTTGGTCTGGGGCTGGAGAGATGGCTCAGCGGTTGAGAGCACTGACTGTTCTTCTGGAGGTCCTGAGTTCAATTCCCAGCATCCACATGACAGCTAACAAACTGTTTAGTCTATGGCTCAGGCTGTTACTAAGTAGCTCTTGCCTCTTAAATTAGTCCATGTCTATTAATCTCTGTATTGCCACATGGCCGGTGGCTTACTGGTACTTTTACATCTTGCTTCTTGGGTAACTGGATCATGTCTTCCCCAGCTTTGCCTTTCTTCTTCCTGTCTCATTTGGATTTCCCACCTGGCTGCATCCTGTCTTATCACAGACCAAAACAGCTTCTTTATTAATCAGTGGTAGCAACACATACTCACAGCGTACAGAAAGACCATCCCATAGTTGGAAGGGGAAAAGATCGTCTTTTTTCCCTCTTTCATTGCTGAACTGGCATCTGTCCCCTCATTTTGCATCTCCCTCAGTCCTAGGACTAGGGTTTACCCCATCAGCCACACAGGATCTCCAGTTTCTGGATGCTGACTGACATATCATTGGCCTTCCTCAGGCTCAACTTGCCGGTAGTCACTGGGTGGTGGGACTTCTTAGCCTTCATCATCATTTAATCCAGTTCCTAGCCCTTCCTAACATTTTTCTCTGTCTTTCTTTCACATTTGCATTTGTCTATATGTGTGTCTAAAGATAAGATTTAGCGATACTTCATAGGTGATATCTGGTGTCTTGTGATTTTTGACCCAAGAGATTAGAGAGACTAAGCAATAAAAGCAGCTACAGTGTAACATCTAATTCCTTATGGAATTAAAGCCGTTTTTACAAAACAAAATTTAAAGGTACATGTTGTAGGATGATCATTTTTTACACCGTGAAAATGTGTCTCTGCCAAGATACCTACTTATTGGTTTAATAAAGAATTGAACAGCCAATAGCTAGACAGGAAGAGGTTAGGCAGGACTTCTGGGCAGAGATAGGAACTCTGGGAATAAGAGAGGTAGAACTTGCTAGCCAGACTCAGAATAAGTAAGAAGTATCATACAGAGGAGAGGCAGTGAATACTGTGGCAGAACATAGATTAATATAAACATGTTCATTTAAGTTTTAAGAGCTACTTGAGAACAAGCCTAAACTAAAGGCCAAGCTTTCCTAATTAATAAGAAGTCTCTCTGTTATTAGTTGAGACCTAGCAGCCCACAAGAAAGACCTATTATTGTTGCATTTGGTTTCTAGCCCAGACTTCTGGGTCTTGTCCTGAGATTCTGACTCACTGACCAGCAGTTCCTGCAATCCCACAGAGACACAGGTTTCTGGGCCAGACTTTCCAGTCTAGCCCAGAGGTTTAGATCCATTCTCAGCCCTGCTTAGCCTCAAATAATCACACACAGGCTTATAATAATTTTACACTAATCTGCCTAGGGCCCAGACATATAGCTTGATAACTTTTTACTCTTAAACTAACAGTCTTTCTCAGCCATGTGGCTTGATACCTCTTCTCAGAGCAGCATTTCAGCTTCTTTCTTCTGTGTCTGCTGGTGTTTCATTGTCATGTCTCTATCACATCTCTGCTCTTTCTGTACCTAGAGTTTTCCCAGTCTGGTAGCTCGGCCCACACTTCCTGTCTGCCTTCAGCCAATCAGTGTTTTTATTAAACCAGTAGGCGGGACAATTATTTACAGTGTGACAACATAATCCCACTACATAATGATACATGATATTTTTAACTTATTTTTTAGAAATGGTGAATTCTGCTGAATGGTGGTGATGTACACCTTTAATCCCAGAACTCAGGAGGTAAAGGCAGGTGGGTGTCTTTGAGTTCTAGCCAGCCTGGTCTACAGAGCAAGTGTCAGGACAACCAACACTACTCAGAAAAATAGTAAATAAATAAATAAATAAATGGAAAGATAAAAAATAGTAAATTCCAATTAACAAGAACTAGCTTGAAAATACATATTTTGAATGGAAATGGGAAGGCATCTAAGTTATATATGCCAAGCTATAACAACTCTACATGATAACTTAAACAGAGAGACAGTATTAAGAGGAACAGCAAACAGAACCTGGCTATCACTGCAGGCTATAACAGTGGGGACCAAATGTGTGCTAGATGTGATTACTTTAGTATCTACTAAGAAAACAGTCATAAGAAAGGAATATATAGCTGAGCGCTGGTGGTGCAGGCCTTTAACCTCAGCAATCAGGAGGCAGAGGCAGGTAGGTCTCTGAGTTCCAGGCCAGCCTGGTCTATAGAGTGAGTTCCAGGACAGGCTCCAAAGCTACACAGAGAAACCCTGTCTCCAAAAGCAAACAAATAACAAAGAAGAATGAAATTATCTGAGAAGATCCCTTATGGGAGGAAAATAAAGGGCAGATCATTTCAGGTGATTCTAACATACAAAGAGAGAATAAAATAAATTTAGAAAGGATTTCTAGGGATGTGGTCCTTTAACCAAGCCCCTGGTGATGAGCAGACAGGTTCACATTTTCTCAGTGGCAGTTAACACTGGTCTCCAAGTGTTTATACATAGCCATCTTCTAGTTCACAGTCATTCACTTGTATACACATGCGCACATACACCATACAAACATAAGACCAATTCTTAAGACTGAAGTTACTAATTCAAGTAGCTTATATATTTTTGTACGTGATCAACTTGTCATTCAAGATTTCTCAGTGGGTAAAGCTGCTTGCTTCAGAAGCCTGGTGACCTTTCAGGTCCCTTTTTTATTCCCTGGTAATCTATTGTTTTGTTTCTTTATAAATTTATTTTATTCCTCTCTTTGTATTTTAGAATCATCCTTTTGGTTTTAATATCCTGCTAATAATTATTAAACTATTACTATTTGATCAACTGCATGATGGGGGAGGCTACAACCTGCCTCTCTGCAGCTTCCTGGTCTTCTCTTTTGTACCCTTACTGAATCATCATCCTTTGCTCTTATTGAATACCTTGGAAATTAAACAAATGGCTCATTGTGATAGCAAGGAAAACACACATCACATACATACATACATATCCCATAACACACACACACTGCACACCACACACACAATACCACACACACACACACACACACACACACCACACCACACATACCCACACCACACCACATACATACACATCACACACTTACATACTCACCACACACACACACACACATATACACACACACACATCTCCAACATGTCAGGACCTCACTAGGGTGCTGATGAATGGCAGGCATTCAGCAGATCAGAGAAACTGAAGAGGAGATGCAGAGCAGGCAGACTACTGGACAGACAGACAGACAGACAGACACAGGAGGACTTTTCTGAAAGCCAAATCTTAGTTCATATTTTTATTATTTCTGTTTTTTGCTTATTCTACTCTATTCTTTTCTGTTCTGTTTTTCTACCTGATGTTTTCCTTCTTCTGTGTTTCTGTATTTGTTCCTTACAATTCATATACCCCAGCAAAATCTTTCAACCAATACATAAATTATAAACTGGTTACATTCTATTTTTTAAGTGAATGATTACAATGAATACAAATAAAAGCAACATGTTTTCCATTTCCCTTACATGATCAAACATTTTATGTATTTCAGGTAAAAAGCAAATTATCCCCAAGACACCACATACAGTTAAACATTTATCTTTTAGACTTCTCCTAGACCAGAGGCCTTTCAACCATAATCATTTACACAGGCAGTAGTTTTTATAATTGATGGAAAGACAGGTTACTAGTTTTACTTTTCCTGTTTTAGAGCCTGTCCAGTTATTATAACTAACCATCCAATTCTTTGTTTTCTAGTTACATGAAGTCATTAAAGCTTTTAGCTATGATGCACACAGAAACCTGTGAACACATTTTCCAGTTCAAAAAGAATTTGAGCTGATTCCTGGGCCTTGATTGTTTTCCTTAATCATTAACCAAACCATAGTTTATATGGCTGAAGAGAAACTAACTCGTAAGTCCTAACAGCATTCCACTTCCTTGGTCCTATTTTCTCCCTCTGCAGCCCTTGCTTTTTATCAGGGATAGAGACAACACTATATCCCACCCACCTTTATCTGTATTAATTTTCCCACTAAACTAACCTCTATCATAATCCTTTTTACATTTGTTAAAAAATCCTAATACCAAAATTCTATTTAAACTAGTACTATTATTGTATAAAATCATTTCTTCAATTAAACAGTACAGCTTAAGAGGAAATCATTTTCATAATAATCCAAAGGTAAAAATGTCCAGTAGAATGGGATATTTCCATGAGATAATTACACTACATTAAAGGCAGTGGGGATTCCCCCCAACACCCATTCACACTAGGCCAGATAACAGAAAAATGGCAGCAGCAAACATGTAAAGACACAGCAGTAGCAGGAGACATTCTGGAGCTGAAGCCCTCAGGGCCTTGCCTATTGGAGATTCACCCATCACTGCTTTGTGTCCTGGTAGGCCAACCTCCCAAATTTTAATTGCTACCTGCTGCTCCTTTGACATAGCCACTGGCAAAGGATGAGCGCTACAGCACACAAATAGACCTTAAATAAGCCAGCATAGAGGGCAAACAGTACATTATTCTATTATACCAGGTATCTTTGTGATGACTAACAAATTCCATTTTATGCTAGCTATCTATTTTGGTACCCAATAGTCATTTATCTTTGACTCTAGTTTCTGAATAATACATTCTCCAACAATCTTGACTCAGCTTCCACCTAGAAAATGTGCAGCCATGACCATCTGTTTTGGTGTGACATGTCTAAACACTGTATGGTGGATTATTTTTTTGTTTGTTTTGGTAAGTCACTTATGCATACATTCAAGGACTATTTTGAAGTGTTCTTCTCACCTTTAAAAACCATTTCTTCAAGGCTGGAGAGATTGTTCAGTGGTTAAGAATACTGGCTATTCAACCAGAAGCTCCGAGTTTAATTCCCAGCAACCATATGGTGGCTCACAACCATCTACAGTGAGATCTTGTGCCTTCTCTTGCCTGAAAGCAGAACACAGTATATGTAATGAATACATGTTAAAAAAAACAAAGCAAAACAAAAATTTCTTCTCCATTCACCTCTTCATGATGCCTCTGATTTGGCTGAGAGACTACAGCTCTGCTGGTAGCTTTAATAAATCTGGCTAATTATAATCTAAATTGGAAGTCTTTACCCAGGGTTCTCGAATCCTATAACATTGAGGGCAGTGAAGACTATAGAAACAATGAAGACAAAGAAGATTGGTGGCTGCCAAAGGCTTCATGGAAGAAAGACTGGGTACAGAGTTTCTGCTTGGAATGATGAGCAAATCCTTGGAATGTAGATGCAAGTGGGGCTGCACAACATGGGGAATGATCTTAAAACCACCCAGTACTCATTTTACAAAAACTAAGATGGTAGATTCTAAGTATATTTTGTCAGCATTATAACAACCAACCAGAAGGAAATTTCTTGGGATAAGGATAAAGATGGGATTTATCTATAAAATGGGCCCTCACCTGCAGGCCTAGTCACTTGTTCCAGAAGACTGACATTTCGAAATTAATCCTATTTCCCTCTATTTCTCTATTAGTCCTGGGCAGGGGGTGGGGTATGGACTGGCTCCTGTGATTATCGAGACTGGGAAGTCCCACCATTCACTGACTGCAGGCAAGCTGAGCCAGATGAAGGTCAATGTTATGTCAGTCAGCATCCAAAACCTGGAGATTCAGAGTGGCTGATGGAGTAAACCCTAGTCCCAGGACTGTGGGAGATGGAAGGTGAGAGACAATTGTCAGCTCAGCAATCAAAGGGAGGGAAAGACCATTTCTTCCCCTTCCATACTTTACTTTATTCTCAAGGGATGGATGATGGAAAAGCACACTGAGTGGGCCAATCTTCTTTGCTGAGTCCAGATTCAAATTGTCCTTAGTCAGAAACAATGTTTAATATGGGAAGTCCATGTCAGCTCAAGCTTACTGATTTAGCTTACCATAATCCCAGGTGTCTGTTTCTTTCTCTCATACACACACCTACACAAGCACTTATATTGAAAGATAAAGGCTCAAGTATCACGTATTTCCTGAGATGAAGCTTGACGAATTTAGTGTTGGAATAGTCTGGAAGTCAGACTACATTAGTTTCAACAGAATCAAGAGAATAGTAATTATGGAAAATTTATAAAATATACTTGAAAAGATTTCCTAAAGTCATCAGATCTGGGCTGTTTGTTTTTTTCCTCCTATTCTGCTGTGCTGGGAACCTCAGCTGCCATAGAATTGGTTTCAAATACAGGAAAAAAGAAGTGTACCCACTGTGAATTACCCATGGTAATCTTTTTTTTTTTTCTTAATCAGAAACTTTTCAGATGTAGATGACTATGGATTTTACCTCATCTTTATCTTGAAAGAATCTTTAGGCATTTTTACAATTCTGTAAAGCACAAATTACACATTAAATTAATCATTGCCTTCACCTTTAAATTTGAAAAGCCTATAGAAAATACATACTAAAAAGAAAGACTATTTTATAAAACCTCAGCACCTAAATTAATCAGCCTCTCTTTCTGCTCAATGCCTTTTCTGGAAACTTTTTTTCCTGGAATTTTTTTTTAACAACCTTCAATTTTTCAAAAAAAATGAGAAGATGGATTGGTACCTTCATTTATGCCTCAGGTACCTGCCCTTGTTCTCAGGAAGACAGAAAGCCTTTTCAAAATCCCTTTATAAACAAGCTCTCCAGGCAGTTTCTCTCCTTTTATGGTAATGCAAAACAAAATGTACCATTAGTCATTCAATTCATCTCCCTTTGTGAAAACCATCAGCCATGTGGTTAAAGCCGAAGAACAAATCACATTTACCTTGTGGATGAAACTTGATAATTTCTCCATATGCTAATGCTAAAATTGACATGACAGGCATCATCAAGAAGTGCTAGCCAGATAATTCTAAAGAGAAACAACAGTTCCAAAGTTTGAGAATTAATCACCACGATCACTTATACCTTTGCATGCAATTAAACAACTCCAAGAGTGCTACTTACAAAACTGTTTCTTCCAAAGCCAGTCTAAGGAAAAGGACACCACCCCAAGTAATTTCTTTTCTGATGCTTAGGGCAGTAATGAATGACCTGTGGTAATATTCTTGTTAATAGACCAACAAAGCAGGCAGCCATTTTCACCATTTATTTCCTAAAATAGTTGACATCAGAACTGAGGATCATCAGTTGTAAAGTAGAAATCTCCAGAACAGAAAAATCTAAGACATTATCTCCAAGAGCAACCACACCTCCTACGGTCATTGCCGATTCTCAAAACCTGTATAATCTTGGCAAGTATGCTGTGCACCCAAAGACCTTACTCTAAGAGCTGAAACGTCTACTAATTTTATTCAAGCTCATTTTAGGGGCAATGATTTTCTTTTAAAAATTAAATTAAACCCCCATCAGCTGCAGCACTCGGGAGAGCGGGTGATACACCTTGCCTGGGCAGCACAGTAGCTGACCCTATCAGTGGAGGTGTGGGTGAGCCAGTCCTGTTGTAGTGAGAGAGGTCCCCATGACTCATCTGTCTTGTGGTGCCATGGATCAGAAAGAGATGTCTCCCTCCCACTCCCCTGCCCATCAATGCTTGAGGCAGGTGGGAGAGCTGTTTCTGCCCCTCATCAGCTGTGTCACTCAGGAGAGTGGGCCCTACACCTCACCTGGGTTAGCACAGTAGAGCTGGCCCTGAAGATGTAGACACAGGAGAACCAACCCTGAGGACATGAACACAGGAGAACTGGCCTCACCCCTTGCTCACTGCTGCCAGGGCACTGCAGGAGAGCTCACCATGATCGTGAAGGCAGGGAAGAGCTGGCAGGCTGACCAACCCTGCAGCTACCCAGGCTCAGAACCAAGGCTATATGTTGGCTCACCCCAACATCCATCCCATTTGTGATAAAACAGAATTTCCAAAGTATCCCTGCTATGTATTTATGAGCAATTGCATTCTATGCAATGACAGGTGTAAAATCAAAGTCAACACATTCTGGGAAAAAGAAAAGTTGAAGGTACTCTTTTTTTCTGCTGTATCCAATATTTATTGAAGATTTAATTTGTTGTGTAACTATAAATAAACAATATCTGTCTTACTGGTAAAACAAATTAAATTTAAAAAGTGGTAATGGCAACCAAGATAACATTATTCGGTGGCAGTGTTTCATTGCTAAAAGTCTGTATTTTTGCCTTAGTAATCTCTCTCTCTCTCTCTCTCTCTCTCTCTCTCTCTCTCACACACACACACACACACACACACACACACACACACACACACACACAACTTGTCTGGGCATGACATGGCAAGACATTACTGTTTCTTTTCTTTCTTTTAAAAAAAAATAAAATTAAACCCTAACTCATGTTGTGATTCTTTGACTTGCTGAGAGATATCTCTTTCCATATCTGTTAGAGAGGGGATTCAAAGAGAGAGAAATTTAAAGTCACTTTATTATGAGCTAAGTATGTTTCCTGAGGAAGCCTCTGCGGTCCTCATGGCCACTCAGGAAGGCAGAGGCCATCATTCTGGGTCTGCAGTTGAGGAAATTAAGAAGATAAAATGACTCACCCAAAGCCACAGAATGATCAGAATTTGGTCCTACATGAGTCTGACTTCAAAGTCAGTAATTTCTTCTTCTTCTTCTTCTTCTTCTTGTTCTTGTTCTTCTTGTTCTTGTTCTTCTTCTTCTTCTTCTTCTTCTCCTCCTCCTCCTCCTTCTTCTTCTCCTTCTTCTTGTTCTTCTTGTTCTTGTTCTTCTTCTTCTTCTTCTTCTTCTTCTTCTTCTTCTTTTTCTTCTTCTTCTTCTTCTTCTTCCCTCCTCCTCCCTCCTCCCTCCTCCTCCTCCTCCTCCTCCTTTGGAGTGAAGTTTTTGACAGGGTCTCACTATGTAGCACAGACTGGCTTTGAACTCACTATGTAGCCCAGGCTGACCACAAGTCCAATCCTCTTGTCCCAGCCTCCTACGTACTAGGGTTCCAGATATGCTGCTAAAGTCTCAACCAAACTCACTTGAAAAACATTCACATCCCCCAAGATCCATCTACCTTAATTTCTGGAGCTAAGATTATTCCCTGTGTTTAAATTCTAACTTACATCTGACGTTCTTTTAGTTGCTAAAGAATTCAAGTTGCTGTGGCATAGACTGGACAGCCAGCCCTGTGCACAGGCAGAGGAAGCATCCTTTACGTGTCTGGCTTTATCAAGCAGCCTGTGTCCATGTAGTGTGCGGTGACTTAATTCAGTAACCGTTTACTGAGAGGCAAAGTGAACCAGCTCATTGTCACCAATACAGGTGACAGGAGCGTAATGAAGGAGAGAAGAAAAAGAAATGTCAAGGGAAGCGACAGGGACAACAGAAAGACTCTTATGACCACAATGCAAAGGCACACTAAAAGTACAGAGACCCAAATTCCCACTTTACAAAGTCAAGGACAGTGGCTTTTCCTTCTATGGGGGACCTGATAAAGCTTTCTTCTGTCGAACCTTCTAGTTCCCACTTAAGAGGAAACAGCTAAGCTAGGCAGACAACAGTGCTCAGACATCACGCCTGGTGATTGTGCAAGCTGACAGAGTTCATACCCTCTACCCAGGATTTCAAATCCCCAAATGTGTTCTGCCACCTGCACACACGGACAGTTGTATTTATTGATGATTTTACTACAAATTAGATTTTCCTTGTGGTACTAAGCAGCAGCGCCTGTAACTTTGACAGGTGGAAAGGAGGCGGTTAAGGTGGGCTTGCAAATGGAGCTACCATGCTACCCCCTACGGAGCTGCGTGGAGGATCTGCAGGATGTGCCGATTCAGTTCCTGCTGGCATTTGTTCGGTCTGTCCTGGATAAATGACAACTGCCGCTGGGAAAAAGTCTTTCAAACTGAGTGCACTCCCACCACACACACCCACTCCCCACCCCCTTTTCACCTTTTCTTTAAGAAGCTCACAGTGCTGAGGTTGTTTGTAGAAGCTACACTTTCTACGTGAGCCCAGGAGGGAGCCGCTATCTCTATCTTAGATCCATTTTACTAATCAAAGAATGAGCCAGGGCAGATGAGTAGTGTGCCCCTCCCGTCTGAGTCACGTTTGTAACTACACTCCAGAGATGCTAAAGTCCTCAGGACAAAATGGGCGGGGCCTCGTATATGATGACAGGAGATGCCAGGACTCACCCCTTGTCCTAGCCTGTAACCAGGGGTATTCAGGCGGTGGTTATGCACAGTAATGGTCCCAAAAGAGAAGTGTGTGTGGATAAAAACAAAGAAACTGGGAAATGCTCTCCGGAGGCACAGTCAAGCTTGCTATTCTGTTTCTACTAAATCGCTTTTTTAGAATTTTAGATTTGCTCCTTCTGCTATGCCGCAGTCTGAACCCTTTATCTTCTAAAAAAGAAACAATCATTTCTCTGCTTATTTTTATATAATTTTATCTCCTATAGATTGGGGCCACTTTCAAGTATATATTCAGTGCTTTATACTGGCTTCTTCTTATTTTTTTTCTTGTCCCCTTTGGTTTTCCAAGACAGTTTTTTTTTTTTTTTTTTTTTTTTTTTTTTTTTTTTTTTTTTTTTTTTTTTTTTTTTTTA
>PVIH01010466.1:0-42234 GCA_004025045.1 Sigmodon hispidus | reverse complement strand
GAGATTCACCTGCCTCTGCCTCCTGAATGCCAGGATAAAAGGTGTGTGCCATCACCATTGGATGCCTACTGGCTTCTTAAAGAGAAGACATAAGGAACACCAACTCCAGAGCTTCTGTCTCAGGAGTAAAACATGGTTCAGGTTCTTAGTCAATGGCTATCCTATTTATATAATTTTCATTTAAATTTTCATTCATGCGACTTCTCAATATCAGAACAATTCCAGGAAAAAAGTTGGTGTTCTTTCACCAATCATGGGAAGAGCTGAAGCCAGGAAGTTTGTTTTGAGGTCACATTTAAGGAAATGGCACACTCAGGTCTTGGGTAGTGCCCTGTAACCCATTGGAACTTGAGTACCACAGACTGCCCTGCAGCAGCCTCAGGTCAAACAGTAGTCCACACATTTGGTGGTTGTTCCAAAATATTTGTGTCAAGATGACTGGAGTTCAAGTCCCTGATCTGACTTTTACAAGAGTCCACTTTGTCATTTTACTCATGTGTGCTGACCTTCTACCATGAGAGTGTTCTAGATTCCTCTTCTGGAGTGCATGGTCTTATCCTCTGACCATGGTGGTGTTCTAGATTCCTCTTCTGGAGTGCATGGTCTTATCCTCAGACCATGGTGGTGTTCTAGATTCCTCTTCTGGAGTGCATGGTCTTATCCTCTGACCATGGTGGTGTTCTAGATTCCTCTTCTGGAGTGCTTAGTCTTATCCTCTGACCATGGTGGTGTTCTAGATTCTTCTTCTGGAGTGCTTGGTCTTATCCTCTGACCATGGTGGTGTTCTAGATTCTTCTTCTGGAGTGCATGGTCTTATCCTCTGACCATGGTGGTGTTCTAGATTCCTCTTCTGGAGTGCATGGTCTTATCCTCTGACCATGGTGGTGTTCTAGATTCCTCTTCTGGAGTGCATTATCTTAAGCTCTGACTATGCTTGGCTTCTGTTTTAGTCTTGTGAGTCAGATATTAATCCTAAAGGCAAAGGTATCTTCCTCATGTATCTCACAATCAGTAAGAAAGCAGTAGATAATTTAATTGGATTGTGTAACTGAGTATATAAAATGCAAAATAATTAATAGGCAATTGGATGGTAAAAAACTCACAGAGATATATGAGTATGAGTCTGAAGAAAGAAACAGGAGCAAGCTCTTTGAGGCTTTTATCAGAAGTAAAATCAAGTCAGCAAAATCAAAAAATCCAAGCAAGGCCCAAAATCCTTGGTTAAAATAGAAGTAAAATAGAATTATCTAAGTGTCTAAAGAAAGAGATGGTCACAAATGTCCTCTAATGACACCAAGGAAAGAAATAGGGGGCAATATGTACTGGGCATCTCCTAAAATGTGGCACATCTGTTCACCTCTTACCCACAATGAATGTTGATGAAATGAAGGAAATGTTACATAAAAAAAGATACTTCTAAAATATGGGATAACAATTTACTTGGCTGCCCCCATGGATGATCTAAGTCCAATGTCTCTCGAGCCTTTTCATCACCTCTGGCCGCCTCCATTTCTCTAACATTGCTTATTCTTCTCAACTATGAGAGGCACATGTGATCTCTATAAACAAAGTATTTATTAAAAATGAGGCACCAGGTGAGAACACATTCCTTCTCTGCTTTAAAGGTCAAATTTCATATGTCATAACCATACATTTGGTTTTAAGACCAAAGCAGATATTTTCTGCATGACAAGTAGGATAAAAATTTTATTAAAAAAAAGAACAGAATAAAATATCTAGTATTACGACAGCCATGTCTTGCCAATTCTCCTTGCCCAAATGAGCATTTGCTCTATTTTATACTGTTTAAATGTCACTTAACAAGTGCCTGTGACCCAACATTTATTGCAGGTGCATGTGTAGGATGTTTTCAGGACTAAGCATATTCCCACATCCTTTTCTCAGTCTCAGCAGGCAGGGAAAGAATAACTTGAAACATTTTCTCCCTGGAGACCGCAGGTCTTCATCTTCCTCCCCAAAATATGTCCTAAGACAAGAGATGGGTGGAAACTTTGGAGTCCAGGCAACTATCTCAGCATTCCTTGGTCCTAGCAGTGGACCCTACACTGTTAGGGCTGAAGCCTGAACCCAGCAGCCCTAAAAACCTATGCTTAGCTATCCATCCATTCTCGGTAAGTCAATTAAACAGACACATAATAGTAAAAGCAGAGAAAGGATATTTATTCAGTGTGGTCACATTGGGAAGAGGAAGAAAACCATAGTGGTCCAGTGATGCCCCCTGTATTGGTTTGAATGAAAATGGCCCCTTTGGCCCATAGGGAGTGGTGCTATTAGGAGGTGTGGCCTTGTTGGAGTAAGTGTGCTACTGGATGGTGGGCTTTGAAGTCTCAGATGCTCAAGCCAGGCCCAGTGTGGCGGTCTCTTCCTGCTGCCTGTGGATTAAGATGTAGAACTCCCAGCTGTGTCTCCAGCATCATGTCTGCCTTCATGGCACTTTGTCCCATCATGATGATAGTGGACTGAACCTTTGGACTGTAAGCCAGCCCCAATCAAATGTTTTTCTTTAGAAGAGTTGCCATGGTCATGGTGTCTCTTCACAGCAATAGAAACCCTAATATAACCCCCCTAAGCCCATCTGCAGCATCCTGGCAATATTGACCAAATAGTTTTGTCCTTTGTTCTGGCTGAAGCCGGACTAAACTTTGTACACTGTACTGGTGAGTTTTAATACCCATTTGCCACAAATTAGAATTATCTGAATTGTGAGTGTCGCCTGAAGAATTGTCCCGATTGCCTTAACTGGTTGAGAGGACACACCCCAAGTAGAGGTGGTACCTTCTGCTAAGAGCCCATATTTTTTTTAAGTGCAGCAAAGGGAACATTGTTTGCCTTTTGCACACTGGGCCTTCACTCTTGCCTCTGAGCCAATTCACTCTGTTGCTGCTTCAGCTCCTTTAGTAATATTTAGACAGTGTTTCTAGGCTTCCATCCTTGACTGAGGTCTGAAGGCTCTCCAGAAACCTTGCAGGTCTTTAGCCCAGATTGAACTGCTAAAGCACCCAGTCTCATGGACTGAGTAACTACTAGGTACTTAGCTTCTCAGATGTAAGGCAAATTTTTCTATTTTGACATATGCTGAATTAATTTTTAAAATTAAATTTAAAAATGTGTGTGCGTACTCATGTGGTCCGTATGTCTGTGTCTGTGCATGTGTGCCTGTTTGTGTGTGTGATGGTATGTGGGCTTCTGTGTGAGTGAGTCTATGTGTTCATTCTATATGGGTTCTTTTCCTCCGGAGAACCCCAACTACTACCAGCATCAATATCCCCTTTTCCTAACAAGTCTAAGAACCAGAAACAAATTATAGGGCTGGTCAACTTTATGTGGCTTTGACAAGTTGCAAAGAGAAATGCACTTCAAAGAGAAAAGGTTCGTTAGCCTCAGTATACTGACTCTGTTGATCATTAAGGCAAGGGGAATAGAATAGAGAGACAGAGCTCATCTTAGAGCAGACAAGAAGAGGGGAAAAGGGAGAGGGAGGAAGGGAGGAAGGAAGAGAGGGCAGGACGGAGGAGGACTGGTAATAAGCCATTTTCAAAACAAGGAGCCCCCACCTCCTACATTCCCATCACTACCACTCCCCATAGTCCATTCAGCCTTGAGTCTACTGGTGGATTAACCCATTGAGGAAGTTAAGATGATCCAGTCTCCTCTGAACACTGCAGTACTAGGGCCCAAGACTAACATAGGAGCTTTACTAACATTTCAGATCCAAACCATAACCTACATGCATATCTTCAGCTTAAAGAAAGGTAAACTTAGTCTTAAGGGGATCATGCAGCTCATAAAGGAGAAGAACTAAGGCTACAGTCTTTCTTCTATTTCGTCTGACAGAAAAGTCTCCCACAGAAGATTTGTGAGCAGAAATAGTGTGTAGTTGTGATCTGGTAGTTGTAAAGCCTTTGGGCTTGGCTGCTCTCACGCAGCAGCATGCACCTAAGGCTCCTCTTGTGGTTCGAGGGTTCACATCTTTGTATTAATAAACACTAGTTTGTTCTACAAGTGTACCACAGAATGGCTGGTCTCTTGCTTATTAGAAGGTATGTGAGCTGGAAATTATAGATAAAGCAGCTGTAAATATGCAGTGGTCCAATGTTTGTGTTTTACAAAGTTCATATCCTGAAATCCTAAACCCCAAAGTTACGGTATTAAAAACAGGAACCCTTGGGAGACTCTGCTCTCATGAATGGCCTCTGTGATCTCATATGTGACCCCAAAGTCTTGTTTGATTCTTCTATCACAGAACACTGCTAGACAGTGCTATTTATGATAAAGAAGGCAAGCCCTCTCTAAACACTAACGCCCTAACCTGGACTTCCCTATTATCACAACTGTGCAAAATGTTTCTGTTGTTTATAGTTTACTCAGTTCATGGACTTTTATTATAGCAGCCCAATTGGGCTAAACAGTTTATATGCAGTTTGTATGGGAAAAAAAGATCTCAACCATTTGAAGAAACACCAAGAGGCAGAGTTGCTGGATTATGTAGTAAAACTTTGTTTTACTTTATAGAAAACTGCTAACTTCTGCAAAATGGTACTTTTTTGCATTCTCATCAGCAATGAGACTTCCTCCTGCTGCACATCCTCGGATGACTCAGAATTCCCTTTTCAGCATGCACCTGCTCTTCCCTAGCTCCCTCCAAAGATCTCCATTGGTTTTTCCAGAAGCATGCCCTGAGAAACAAAGTTAAATGTGAGTATTGCATTCAGTCTACTCCAAAAGAGCACCAGTAAGTGAGGTATGAGACGTTTAGAGGGCATGAAGGCTAACCTGTCAAAGCACTCTGGGTAGCTTGGGTTCATTCACTCCAAAGCATAGGGACACCATGCAGAACATACCTACTCAGCAATCTTGTTTGGATTGTTTGTGTGTGTGTGTGTGTGTGTGTGTGTGTGTGTGTGTGTGTGTGTGTATGTGTAGCATATGTGCATGTGTGTGTGTAGTGTATGTGTGTATATGTGTGTGGTGTATGTATGTACTCATGGGTATGCATGTATGTGGATCCACTTGTGTATGTGTGAGCATGCTTGTGGTGTCTTTTTTTTGAGGCAAGGTCTCTTACTGGGTCAGGAGCTCACAGGTTGAGCTGGGCTGGCTGGTTGGTGTGCTCCAGGCATCCACCGGTCTTAAACTCCCTTGTATCTAGTTCCAGACACCAATGCACTTGTCTTTTATGCAAGTTCTGGGGATCTTAATTCATGTCCTCACCCTTATATGACAAGCACTTTATCAACTGAGCTCTCTCCTGGGCCCCCGTGTGCTATTTCTAAGGGCAATTACTTGGTATGTGGACTGAGTCTGCTTCTCTGGGCTAGAAAATGTCTTTAAAGAATCACAGAAGCTTTGTAATAGTTTTTATCATGAAGTACATGCTAAGAAAAACCGGGCAGTTATCCACAGTATCCACCTTGATAGAGATGTAAAGACAGAAACAGCCAAAATATGTCTGATGAACTAAATTTATTTTTGAGTTTTGATTACAAAGAAAAAAGGCAAACTTACGCTAATTGAGAGAGTTAGGTTTATTGTGACAATCCCAAGAGGCTCACGAACATGTAATAGAGAAACCAAATTAATGTCACCCCTAACAGTGACTGGAAGTATAAGCCATAAAAAGCAGCATAGCTCCCTGATTCTTTCAAGATGACACTCCTGGCTTTTCCTGCCCATTTCCTCCAGTTTTCTGCCTTTACAATTGTATGAACCGTGATAAGCTGTGCAATGTTACAGGAACATACCAGCTTCATATATCTGGTTATCGCAGAGTAATTTCTAGGGAAGTGGAAACGGGTATCTTGAATGGCTTCGATCCTCTCCTCCAGTGGTAGCTGGGATCTTCAGGTGACCATGGTTTACAACTTGGTGTGCATGTTTTAATAAGCTCCTATAAGGGCTACATAACCATGTGAAGATATATGCACATAAGGAGATTTTAAAAAGAAACATTGTCAAGTCTACCAAAACCCTTTTGTATCTTTTGTATATTCCTGCTAGGGTTTGAATATGAAATATCACACTCAAGTTCATGCTTTTTATTTATGTTTTATTAAAACTGGGTACCCATTGTTAGGGCTATTTTGTAAAGCGATGGATACTTCAGAGGTGGAACCTGCCAGGAGGAAACAAGTCACTGGTGGATCCTTGAGGGCACTGAATGAGAAAAGGAAATAAAAAAGGAAAGGGCATGACTGCTCCTGGGTGTGGTGAAGGAGATTTATTGTAGATGTGAGGGGGAGCACAGGCAGACAGAGACATCTGGGAGACTCCACAGTGGACATGACTGAGCTGGGTCGGTGAGGAGAGGGGGGAAGGATGACCAAGCAACTGACCAAGAAGGATGGCTTGGGCCAAGTGTTTGGCCAAAATGGCTGCATTATACAGGAGCCAGATGAGCTGGGGGAGGGAAGCCCAGCTCATACCTGAGCTAGAGAGTTCAGGGTAGGGGGTTGGTTAGCCAGCCAGAAGGGCCCAGTGACTGTAGAGACTGAGGGAGACTGAGGGACCCTGCAGCCAGTTTCTGCTTTGATATATTAATGGCTACCTCAGTTAGCCATTTGGGGGGTGGGGAGTGAGACCTAAAAGATACCCCCCCTTTTTTTTGCTTCCTGTCAGCCATAATGTGAGTGTGGTTTTCACTCAAGATGGACTGACACCTCTGAAGTTGTGAGCAAAATAAATAATTCCCTCCCATAAGTTGTTGTCAGCTATTTTTATCCCAATAACCCAAAAGTAAAACAATTCCAATGCAAACTATTTGTCCCAATTAACAGTGTATGATGGGCATCCCCCTAAATCAAATGCTGATAAGGTCTCCATTTTCCTCTGGTCCCTATGGCAGAAGCAACCTCAGTTCTCAGGCACTTGACATTCAGATGGGAAATGAATCCAACAGTCAAAAGTTTAATTAAAGCAAGCAAGCGAGGAAGAATAGATCCTTTAGAAAAAGAGCAGGACACACAGTGAACAGCAGTGACTCTTCTTTTATAGAGGGGGATTTTCCTTCTCATCTCCTCCTGCTTCTCCTTAGGTGAACACTTCCAGGAAGGCCTATGCTGTTCTTGGGAGCCTATCTTATCCTAATTCAGTCTGTTTTAAGCAGATATATAAGATATGTGAATGTGTATCAGGTTTAAATGCCCCTAAGGTTGAGAATTTCACTTGAGAAAGGGTAACTATACTCTGAGCATAATCCTCATGTGAGGAAAAACCTAAAGCTTGTTTGAGCTAATCCAGATTAGGTGGGGGGGGACCACCATATATTGTTCTCTATACCCTGTTTTGGGGAACTATCTTTGGGTTTCTATTGCTGTGAAGACAGACCATGACCACGGCAACTCTTATAAAGGAAAACACTTAACTGGGGTTGGCTTACAGGCTCAGAGTTTTAGTCCATTATCATCATGGCAGGAAGCATGGCAGTGTGCAGGCAGACATGGTGCTGGAGACGGGCCAAGAGTTCTACATCTGCATCAGCAGGAAGAGAGAGTGACACTGGGCCTGCCTTGAGCATCTGAAACCTCAAAGCCCATCCCGAGAGACACACTTCATCAGTCAAGGCCACACCTCCTAATAGTGCCACTCCCTATGAACCTATGGGGGCATTTTTTTATTCAAACTACCACAGGTTCTGATCTGGTCTGTTCAAAGGAGCTACACCAACCAGTATCTTGACCAGCAGTCATCCACCACCATTTGACACCCTAGTCCAGGACCTTGGGCTGGCCTATACGTTCTTCTTTATATCCTATGAGAGCCTGTTGGTTAATCCCCTGCAAAGCTAACCTGTGAAATACAAATGCATTCTTTTAAATGGCTTCATCAGGCTCTGTGGTCAGGATGTAATATAATTTATTTGAGGAGATGTTTAGTGCAAGTTTGTTTATTTATTATTTATTAATTTGGTTGGTAATAATACAAAGTCTTTCTACAGGCCTCCACTTGCATTTTGATGCCCCCCTTTGGTCTTTGAGATTAGGGTCTCTCTGTATGCACTGAGCTTGTCTCAAACTCATCATTTTTTCTGTCCCAGCCTCCTATGTCCTTGATTACACGTATGTACTGTCATGGCTGACTTGTTGATGTGTTTCCTATAGTGTAATTGGTGAACTGAAGACTAGGTACATTTTTAACTTCCATATTTTCATAACCTTACTTAGAACCAAGTGACCATAGGTGTATAAATTCTATTGTTTTATTGTGTATCCTTAAGTGGCTAACAATATAGTACCTTAATTATTGTAGCTTTATAGTAGGGCTTAACCAGCTAGTATACATTTTTATGTATAATTTTTTTTCCAAAATGTTTAGACTTTGTGCATCTTCAAATAAATATTTGAATGCTTGTCAATTTCCCCCTAAAGTAAAACCTTTTGGAATATTGGCTACAATTGCCCTGGCACCATTGATTAATTTGGGCTAATTGTTATTCTAGCCATATTAGAGTGACCAAGTGATAACATTTTATATTTCTTCATTTATTAAGGCCATCTTGCTTTTCCTCTGAACTATATTGCACAAACCCTAATTGGTCAGAAATTCAGATCCCCATCTAGAACAAAGTCAGAAGTGAGCAGATTCCGGCACCTGGACCACCCGTCCAGAGAGTCCCCTCTCCAGGACTGGGGTCAATCCTTAGAGTCTGATCTCAGACTCTCCCTAGCAGACAGGAGCTAGGCTTTAGCTGTGAGGGGCTTCTCTAGCGACCCCTAAAATAAGGGACCTTGCACGGCCAGGCCCCACCTCCAGGATGAACTGCTTCATCAGTGAAGGACTGAGGCTTTGAAATTCAGACCCCTGTCCAGAGCAGAGGCAGAGATCGAGCAGACCCCTTGCTCAGAGGAGACAAAAGACACACAAGCCCTCTTGCCACAACTGAGTAGGAGCAGACTAATCGGGAACCACTTGGCAGATGCCAGTGCAAAAATACATATAACAATATAAAGAACAACAAGGCAACACCAGAAGAAACTGGTGGTTCTACAACTACAAGACCTGAACAGAGCAATGAAGAGGAAACAGAAGGAAACAACAGCAAAACCACCTTTATAAAGATTATTGAAGCCTTCAAAAAGATATAAAAAATTCTCTTAAAGAAATAGAAGAAAATACAAACAAAAAAATGGAAGAGATGAACAAATCCTTGAAAGAAGACCAAGAAAAGGTAAACCAAAAAATGAAAGAAACATTTCAGGAACTAAAAACTGAAATAGAAGAAATAAAAAAGGCACAAAATGAGGCAAAGATGAAAATAAAAAAATATAAAGAAAAGATCTGAAACTACAGTTAGAAGCATAACCAACAGAATCCAAGAGATGGAAGAGAGAATCTCTGGAGTGAAATACTCAGTAATGGAAATAGATACATCAGTCAAAGAAAATACTAAAACCAAAAAAGCCATAACACAAAATGTAAAGGAAATTTGAGACACCATGAAAAGACCTAACCTGAGAAACAGAAGAAGGAGAAGAATACCAGCTCAAAAGCACAGATAATGTATTCAATAAAATCATAGAACAAAACTTTCCCAACTTAAAGAAGGAAATGCCTATAAAAATACAAGAAGCTTACAGAACACCAAATAGATATGGCCCCCCAAAAAAGTCTGCTTACCACATAATAATCAAGCCACAAAACATACAGAACAATGAAAAATTTTAAGAGCTGCAAAAGAAAAGGGCCAACTTATCTATAAAGGCAGACCCATCAGAAAAACACCAGACTATTCAATGGAAATAATGAAAGCAAGAAGGTCTTGGTCAGAAGTTACACAGACAATAAAAGAGCATGGCTGCCAACCTAGACTTCTGTACCAAGCAAAACTATCAATCACCATAGATGGAGTAAACAAGATATTACATGGCAAGTCAGACTGAAACAATATCTATCTACCAATCCGGCCCTCCAGAAAGCATTAGAGGGAAAACTCCAACCCAAGGATCCCAGATACACCCATGAAACCACAAACATTCAATAATCCACAGAAGAAAAGCCCAAAGAAAGGAAATACATTCAAAGTACCACCAAAAAAAAAAAAAAAAAAAAAAAAACACCAGGAAATATCAATATCAATCAGTGGTCACTAATATCCCTTAATATCAATGGATATTATATGATAATATCAATATCAACTCACCTATAAAAAGACATACACTATCAAGATGGATACAAAAACAGAAGCCATCCTTCTGCTGCATACAAGAAACACACCTCAACCACAAAGACAGCATCATCCTGCAGTGAATGGGATGTACTGAAATGGGCTGTGGGCATTAGTGATAATGGACAGGAATGTTTGTGCTGACATGCATAATAGCAGTGATTTAACTTCTTAACTGCATTTCTCTTCAATTTCCTGTGTACCTAAATTATTTTTTTTTTAAATTTAAAACTATACTATGTTTTTAAAATTTTGAGGGGGTTTTGAGACAGAGTTTCTCTGTGTATCTCTGGCTGTCCTGTACATCAGGCTGGCTTTGAACACAAAAAGAAGTGTTTGTCCCTACCTCCTGAGTGCTAGGATTAAAAACATTTGCCACAAAAAAAAAATCCTAATTGGTCTTATAATAAAAACCAAGAGCCAGATATTGGGAAAAAGCTAAAAAATTGGAAAGACAGAGGAACAAGCCACAGCCACTTCTCACTGTGCCAGCTCCTCAACCCAGCAGGGGACGATCCTGTCTCCATGAATCCTTAGACTGCATAAGGGAAGCAAAAGGAAACACATGCTGAAATGGAAGGGGAGAACTCTGTCTCCTCCTGCCTTACACTTCTTTCTCTGCTCAGCTATATCACATCTTTCCTCGTGCTGAGATTAAAGGTGTGTGTGTTTCCCAAGTCTGGGAGCAGAGGCATGGGATCCCAAATAGTGGGATTAAAGGTGTGTGCCACCACCACCTGGTTCTGTTTGGCCTTGAACTCAAGATATAGTATTTAGGGTACAGATCTTGTCACATTATATTAATTCAGTTGCATTTTTTTGGATGCTACTATAAATGCTACTTTTAAGTACCATTGCTAATCATTCATGTAGATGTAGAAATGGTAGATTTTGGTATACTCTTAAGTTCTCTTTATTCTGACTATAGAGGGTATGGATGTACATTTACTGCTCTGGGAATTGTTTGTATTGCAATTCCAGTGGTGTCTCTTGATCTCAAGTTCCTACTGTCCAGATATTGGAGACACCTTCCATAGGCACCCTCCATTTAGAAACCCAAACCTCTCTCTCAGCTCTCCCCTTTCTTCTCTGTAAACTCCAGCTTCATCGGCCTTCTTCCAATCCACCCTCTTTTGAACGCAGGATGACAGGTGGGGTTGCTATGGATTTCTCTTCTGTCTTAGGGTTTCTATCCATATGACAAAATACCATGACAAAAAAGCTAGTTGCAGAGGAAAGGATTTATTTGGCTTACTGTTCATCACTGAAGGAGGTCAGGACAGGAACTCAAACAGGGCAGAAACCTGGAGGCAGGAGCTGATGCAGAGGCCATAGACGGGTGATACTTACTGGCTTATCCCCAGTGACTTGCTTAGCCTTTTTTTTTAATAGAACCCAGGACCACCAGCCGAGGGATAGCTCCATCAATATTGATCTGGGCTCTCCATCAATCACTAATTAAGAAAATGACCTATAGGCTTATGGAGACATTTTCTTAATTGAAATTTCCTCTTCTCAGATGACATTAGCTTATGTCAGGTTAGCATGAAACTACTCAGCACATCTATGTCCAAGCTCTATGAATTGTTATCTTATTGGAAGCCTGGCTAGAAATAGGTTTGCTTCAGGCTTTCTTCTTTGGCTAACCAGTCTTGTGTTCCCTCCTACCCAATTGCTGAAAATAGTTGCTTCCTATAGTTGCTTCTGATTTTGTCACTTCTGGGAAGGGAAGTAGTTCGCCAGGCACTGCAGCCTGTGCCAGCAGTCTCAGCACCTGGGAGGATGAGGCCAGAGAACCAACACATTTGATGCCAGCCTGGGCTACACGGTAAGTTCCAAGGCCACGCTAGAAAATAAGCCCTTGTCTCAAACTAGTAAAATTATAATTAACTTTCGTATGGTTTAAAGTCTTGCTTCAAGCATTTTTCTGTATGAGTTTCATGATTGCTAAGTTTTCTGCAATTGTATAAATTTCTTTCTTTAGCCTGAAAAAAATGATCTCCTAGTCTCAAAAATGCTTAGCATGTATTATGATTTGACAGTGTCCCCCAAAATTCCTTTCCTGGGGAAAATTGAACCTTAATAAGGAGATGTTACAAGGTGGAAACTTTAAGAGGTGTTGTGGTTATGGGAACACCACTGTGTGGGGAGAGTTCCATATGGCAGGAGCAGATTCCATATTAAAAGTACAGGCCTGGTCAGCCTTGTTCTGCCTCCCTCTACCCTCTTTTCTGTTCTTTCTCATGGGATGCCCAGCAAGAAGGCTCTCATCAGATGCTGGTTAATTTCTCTTTATTGAGAGTTCTCTCTTCTGTATTGTTCTGGTATAACTGCATTAAATGGGAGACTATGTGATTAATTTCATATTCTTTTTGCCTTTCAGGGTGTATCCAGTGCCAGTGTTGTTATCTCCTAGGTGAGGTAGAGATTTTTAGGAGTAACTATCCATATCCTTTCATTTTGTTTCAGTTGAATTAAATGTTTAGGAGCTGGAGCAACATCTCTTATGATGAAAGCCATCACTTTCCTATCAGATTGATAGAGTTTAGAAGCCAGAGTCCCCATCAGGCAGCTCACAAATTCCTGTCATTTCAGTTTCAAGGGCCCTAACAACCCCCCCCCTCCACACACACACACAGAGAGAGAGAGAGAGAGAGAGAGAGAGAGAGAGAGAGAGAGAGAGAGAGAGAGAGAGAGAGAGAATCTTAAAACAAACCTCTAGAAAAATGTCAGGAAGCATCCAACAGCTTTATGATGAAAGTTGAATAAGTTCAAACATTGTCCTGTATGTTATTTTAAACTTTTTATTATGTGTTCTATAACCCTGAGCTAAGTATGCCCTCAAAAGTGTTCACCATCATTCTTGCACTACAACCTTAATTAGATTGTGCACATGCAGAAGTACACAACTTAACTGAGCATGCCCAGGAATGTGTCTGCTCCTGAGGTGTTTTCCCATATGAATATGTATCTCCCCCAATTACATTCCCTCATTTCCTTCCTGGGGGGCACTGCCTTAGAAATGACCCCACCCTCTCCTAACCCACTTCAGGTGATACAGCTCTTTCACCCTTTGATCTCGATGGCTTTGGGCTTTGCACTCAACGAGACTCAAGCCCATCATAGTCAGGAAGGCTCTGTTTGCTCAGACTCTTGGCCTACTCTTCCCAAAGCATTAGTAAAATATTAATTTCCACACAAACATCACAAACTTTGCATAAGGTCATCATACCCTGGTATCAAATGGGGGGAGGGTACTTAATTCACATCACTGATCATGTTACTAAAAACACACACAAAAAACAACAACAAATAAATATGGAAGCTCTTTGAGGGAGTTCAAAACATTTTAAGTACAAAATTAAATGTTAATGGGATAAATTACACCATAAAAGACATTTCCTTCAGAAATAGAAGCATCATGCCCAGCATCTGAAACCATACTCAGCAAACACCAGTAACTACTCAGTCAGTACTAAATGGTTTTGCATGTGTGAATCTTAAGTAGCAAAGCCATAGTCAACTCCTTGCATTCATCCCCCACACCCAAACATCTCAAGATAGATGGCTCCAGAAGAGAATGTGGAGAGACATCAGAAGAGCCTTTCTTCTAGTATTCATCCTTTAGACCCAGAGAGAATGCTGAATAAGTCATCAAGCATTATAGTTAAACAAAGGTACAAACTCAATTCTATTTTTCATTAGAAAACATTCATCTCTTCTTTAAAAATGGAAAAGCAGCCAGTGCACTTTTAATTTGTGCAACTCATCATTAAAGAACATCATCTGGCTGAACAGGACATTTCCTGGGATCATATCCGGCACTCTACCCAGATGAGAATATCTGCAGTCATTATCCTGAGGATGATGAAACTAGAGAGCCAACACTCCCACACCCCAGGGCTTGCTGGACCACCAGCTGGAAAGGAAAGTTAGTCTCCTGGTTGGCTGGCATTTCTACAAAGTCATCAATTGCATTCAGATTTTTTTCCTCTAAAGATAACCGGGGGTAGGCTTTAAAGTACATTGTGGTCAAGTAGTACAATATGAGCGAACATCTTCAAATGCTTACAAAAACAGAGAAATGAATTCAAGAAAAATGAGGAAACTCACAGACAAGCAGGAAAGTAAGAGTTTAACAATGACCATGTCAGGTTTTGTTACACTCGGTATTTATTTGGTGAACGAACAAATAAGCTACAGCCTTCTCTACTCTTGGCTTCAAATCCTAGCCCCATCAGTATCAGACCTTGAAAGGCTACTCTAGTATGTTTTCTGAGCTTCAGTTTACTAATCTGAAAAATGGGAATAACTGCCTAGGTGTCCTTATTACAGGGCTTAAATCTAGTCAGGAAGCCTGAAGGAGGAAACTTCTCTACACAAGGCAACCATTCTGAGCACTCTCTAGGAGCCCACAAAGATTCCAGCTTGTGGCTTATTTCCATTTTGACTGAAGGTCAGAGAATCTGAGCTTGCACAATGGGAAACATTAGCCAAAGGTATGGTTAACAAGAGTCTGACGTTTAGAAATGGAAGAAGTGGTTACATCTGTCCGTACTTGGCCCTCTCCTTTGCTTGGTATAAAAAGCCCAGGGGAAATAAACTCAAGGCAGCTGAGTAAGTTTTCTGTCTCCATCTAATTCTTCCTGTCTCTGTAATTTCTAATCCACACACCCCTCTCCAGGACTGTACTAAACGTCTGAATAGCCACTAACAACTGATGAACTAGTTCCTGACTAAATAGAACTAACTGTTAGTCCGTCTCAAGCTGTTTCCTAATAGATCAACCATGCATTGAATGTGCTATAAATCTGCATTGTATTGGGGCTATTTGTACCTAACACTGAATCATCCATACCATTGGACATTCCCTGAGACCACTTTTTCCTGTGAACCAAGAACAGCCTGTAATCACCAGACCTCTTACACTGAATACTACAATAAGCAAAGCCTCAGGAAGAAGAACAGCTCCTCACTTTTCAAGCCAAGGTTTCTGTGACCAGTGCAAGGGGAAAGCAAAAATCCATGAAAGGACTATAATTTATAAGGACATGGATTCATTCACCTTTCTACCAGTTTCTTAAGAATTAACTACTTGATATGGGCAAAGTATCTTTGGACTAATAGAGTATATGTATCCTGCAAAATACAGATAATGCCCCACTCACACCTGAAGAAATTCTATGCCCATAAACAGACTGCATAAATCTTTTACAGCTCTGGTCTTAACTAATTAAAATCTGGGTTAGCAATAACTCTCCATTAAGGGGCCAGATTTTATTCCTGGTACTGGTTACTTGGAGTCCATTCCCTACTGAGGAACACCTTGCTCAGCCTTGATACTGACGAAAGGGGATTAGTCCTACCACAACTCAAAGTGACAGTCCTTGCCCTCTCTGAGGAATGGATGAAGGATGGGGTGGGGGGAGCTGGAGGAAGACTGGGAAGAGGGGAAGGAGGGGGAACAGCAGTGGGTGTGTTAAAACATTTTAAATAAAAAATGAAATAACCCCCACAGGATTAGTGATGAACACAGTTTTAAATAACAGTGTGAATTTTCCTCCCACACAACCAATGATCAACTACTGTTGTCATTGTACTAAAAAATACATTTGCAAGATCACCCAGTTTATTTGTACTAATACTCCAAAGGTAAGATTATAGAAGTTAATTCTTTCCCTAGGCCAAAAGTGCTTTTAAATTATAAATGTGGTTATGAAAAATCAAGTTATCTTCTGGAATCTGAAAGCCTGGAAGATCACACAGAACTCGAAAAGAATTTTTGTCATTTGCTTAATCACTCCGAAAATCAACTATGTCTGCTCCCAAGAAAAATGACTTCCTTGAAATGTCACCGGATTCTAGGATTTTTCCCTTCATTAACAGGTTGATATCTTGATTCAAAGATTCTATCGTCATTGTCATGTAAAAGGTGATGCAGACAAGGGGCAGGACCCATTATCTCCAGCAAAGTTTGAGGAAAAGAGAAATCTACTAGTACATAAGGGCTATCATTAAATCTCTTATCACTTCAATGAAAGGAGGGGAAGACACCACCCCCATTTCTGGAATTTATGGTAGATGCTGAGGGCATGTGGCATAGGATTATGTTTGGAATCAAACACTGAGAATCTGCAGTCTCACAGTGATTCGTTCACACAGCTAGTTAACAACGATTAGATACTCAGAAATACACAAACCATTCCTGCCTCAACACAACGAACATTTCTGGGGCCTCTTGCAAAACCCAGCCGGAAGCTGAGAGATGAGCTTTGGGAGGCTGGGAGGGTGAAAGGGACCTAAGTACCTTTACTTCAAGGCAGCAACGATGGTGGCACAGCTTTGGAGGAAAGCTGAGCCTTTGCCTAGGGAAGAGAGGGGACGGCTGCCGGGGACGCTGGAGCGGGGGTGCTGTAGCCATAGCAGGCGACCAGCTCCCTCAGACTCCAGGGATGCAGGGGCTCCAGCGGCTTCTGGGAGCTGGAGAACAGCCCAAATGCCTCCAGGAAGGCCCTGGGGAGGTGCCTGCTCGCTGCCAACAGCGGAAGGAGAAGGGGCATCTTTCGCGTTGCGCTAGAGGGGGCTGGGTCGGCGCACAGACCAAAGCTGGAAGACAGGCGCCAAGCGCAGGCGACAGGCACCAGCAACCCACTCGCGATCGGGAGGGGTTCTCACGCCCCCTGCTCCGGGGTGACGGCACCCGAGCTCGGAAGGAAGCGGGGTGATGGATGAATCATCCCTCCCCACTCCTCCCTCTGGACCAAGGCGCCAACCCACTTCCGAGATCCCGCAGCAGCAAGCCGCTGCTCCAGCTCCGACTCCACTGAGCCCCCAGTGGCCTGCAGAAGAGAGGAGACAGACAGAGCAGGAGGCCAATGAGAACGCCGCTCTCACGGCCGCCGTCCGCTGAGCCTCGGTTCCCTGGCGGGGCGGGACTAATCGTGGGAGGGGGCGGGCCCAGGCTGGCGCGCTGCGCTGGTGCTCGGAGGATAGCAGAGAGAGCGCGTCGCGGGGAGTCGGCGCCTAGGCGACGCGGGAAGGCGCCACCACCGCCGCCTCTGGCCAAGGTGCTGGACACCGCAGGCCCATCGGCCGCTTCTCCCGGTCAGGCCCCCTCTGCTGCAGCAGCTGCTGTCTCGCTTCCAGCCGGGTCCCCATGGAAGAGATGGAAGAAGAGTTAAAATGTCCTGTCTGTGGCTCCTTCTATCGGGAGCCCATCATCCTGCCCTGCTCTCACAATTTATGTCAGGCATGCGCCCGCAACATCCTGGTGCAGACCCCGGAGTCCGAGTCCCCCCAGAGCCGTCGGGCCTCGGGCTCTGGGGTCTCCGACTATGACTATCTGGACCTGGACAAGATGAGCCTGTACAGCGAGGCGGACAGCGGCTATGGCTCTTACGGAGGTTTCGCCAGCGCCCCCACTACCCCGTGCCAGAAGTCGCCCAACGGCGTCCGTGTTTTCCCCCCTGCTATGCCGCCACCGCCCACCCACCTGTCACCGGCTTTGGCCCCGGTGCCCCGCAACTCCTGCATCACCTGTCCCCAGTGCCACCGCAGCCTCATCTTGGATGACCGGGGGCTCCGCGGCTTCCCCAAGAACCGCGTTCTGGAAGGGGTCATCGATCGCTACCAACAGAGCAAAGCCGCGGCCCTCAAGTGCCAGCTCTGCGAGAAGGCGCCCAAGGAAGCCACAGTCATGTGCGAACAGTGCGATGTTTTCTACTGTGACCCTTGCCGCCTGCGCTGTCACCCGCCGCGGGGGCCCCTAGCCAAACACCGCTTGGTGCCCCCAGCCCAGGGTCGGGTAAGCCGGCGGCTGAGCCCCCGCAAGGTCTCCACCTGCACAGACCACGAGCTGGAGAACCACAGCATGTACTGCGTGCAGTGCAAGATGCCAGTGTGTTACCAGTGCCTGGAGGAAGGCAAACACTCCAGCCATGAAGTCAAGGCTTTGGGGGCCATGTGGAAATTGCACAAGGTGAGCCCTATGCATCCCACCCCTGCCTTCCCGCGCCCTGGGTCCTCCAGGTTTGCAGCACTTAGTCCCTGTTAGGGTCACAGCGCATCCCAGTGGGGGCGCAGTGCAGGTGCCTTTGGCATCTGCCCTGCGATCTGGTGCATTGCAGGAGGCTTGGGGACATTTGATGCGATGCAGGGAAGTTGAATGTCTCTAGGGAGCTGTATGTAGGGATATCTTTGCGTGGGTTTCCCTCCCCAGGCACTCTGCCTGTGAGCTGGGCCCAAGGCGCCACCTCATCAGTCTGCAGAGTATGGCTGCCGCCACCTAAGGGCAAACCCTACATGGCTTGGTGGAGGCGCGCGTGTGGCTAAGGCCTCAGGGCAAGTGCCAGTGCAGTGTGTGCTTTGGACCCAGGAGAAGGGGACAGGAGAGGCGATGAGGTTGCGCGGACCTCAGGGGACTGTCTCAGCGAGGAAGGCAGAAACCCTGATGCACGGCGGGGGCGGGGAGAGATTCCGCGGGCGGAATACTAATGAGTCGTCTCTGAGCTGGACCTGACTCTCCCATTGGAAGAGAAGCAGGTCCTGGTGTCTGCAACTCTAGCAGGTGGAGAGATCCTTTGGTCCCAGAGTAAACAGTCTGCTGGGCCTTGACGCTCAGGGGATGGGGACCTCAGGCCGGAGCAGAAGAACCAGAGTTATTTAAACCATCACTTCTCCCAAACCCTCATTCCACCAGGGTTCAAACCTTTCCCCTTCAGTAGCTGTTTGTGCAAACTTTGAGCCACTTGTTAGCAGAGCTGTCTTTTGGGTCTCTTTTGAAGGTGCCTCTCCCAAAGCTACTGAAAAAAAGGATGCCTTTACCAGGTTGTCACGTGACTCCTCTACTCTGATGGCTTCCCGTGGTTCTCAGACCATCCTTAGAACATTCTAGCAAATGCTCTTTACATCTTCCTCTTGGCCTCTTCCACTCACTGGCTCCCCACTCTCTGTGCCTGTTTGTTGTTCTTCAACCAGCACTAGGGCCTGCCCACTGCCTAAGCCTTTACATTGGGTATTATTTCTTGAAATTCTCTTTCCCAGGTCTAGATAGGGCGACTTCCATTGCCTCCCTGACTTTGCTCAGATGTGGGAAAAGCCCCGATGGATTCTTTGCTGACCAATGAATGCCACCTGCCACAGACAACCCTTTCCTCCCGGTTTTATTTTCTCATTAATACCCATTACCCTCTGGCATGAAAACATGTCACATATATTAATTAATGCTGGTTTTGTGCTTATCTATTGCCCCCTCCTCCAAGGCGGGAAGATTTATTTATAATAACATGCCCACGTGCCTTAGCAGGTAGGAGACCACTTGCAGAGATGTGCTGTAAGTCAGGTTTACTTTTCAAATATTCTGCTTAGTTGGAGATGCACAAAGGCTGTCCAGCATTGTCGCGGGAGAAATTATCTTTACACTTCAGGGTTGTCTGCTCAAAGATAAGGCAGTGAAGACAGCCTTGCAGCCCTTGGCTGTGTTCCCATTAGTTTCCCAGAATTCCTTGGAGACTGGAAAAGCTGACTTTGAGATGCTCCTACTCCACATTTAAGATTGGAACAGCAATAATGACTGGGGACATAACAAGATAAATGTCAGCATTTTCAGCAATTATTGGGGGGCACTTTCTTAGCCCTTTCCTTGTCTGTGACTCCCAAGTGACAAGGGATTTATGGCATGCGCCACCATGTCCAGGGCTCCAATTATGCTTTTTAAAATATTTAATTTTGAAAGTTTAGAAAACTAGTTCTCAGCCATTTTTCCCTCTTCATATAATGATCTGCACTCCAAACAGAACTGTAGTCTGGATGTAGTTGACTTATAGTTGAATTTCCCCACAAAGCATCTAAGAAATTAATCACCATGTCTGCACAAAGACCTTATTGCTATATGTGAATGTCACACAACATTGCTTGTCCATGAAGAAAAACACTTGCTCTATTTATGAAGACCAAAAGAAACCTTCAAATCTATGCCAAGCCTCATGTAAAGTTGAAATGTCAAGCCTGTTTGTTAACCTGACAATAGGAAGTATGAGTAGACATTATGGTTGAAATTTTTATATCTGATTAAAAGAAAATTACAACATGAGAAATGGAATAAAACGGCTAGAAGACCATGTACTTTTTGACTTTTCACATATTTTTTTCCAGAATAATAAATCAATATTATTTTGTTCAAAGTAACCAAATGGCCTTGACAAGATGAACAGAAAAATGGTAGATTTTAATATTCAGTTGTCATCTGTTAGGAAAGCACTAAACATTACACCTTAACTTTATTTTTCCTTAACTAGATAACATGTTACTTCTTCATTTCCCATCTCTGTAAATGCTGCTGGGCCAGAACTGCTATGACCTTCAAAACACAGGACAGCAAAGGACTGTACTTTCTTTTCTCAGAGCTGGGCATTCAGTCATGAGTGTTTTCATTCATATTCTATAATAGTAACCATTTTTATTGATGAAAAATCCCATTAATAAATATCTGTTAGGCAGAAGTCATCAGCTTACACACTTGAGGCTAAACAGTTTTCAACTATTTTTAACAGCTGGCCAAGATTTATTGTCAGTTTACCAAGTTAATTTTTTAGATATTTATGACCTTCAAAATCTATAAATACAAGAAATAATACTCCAAGACAAATATCTGTCTTAAACTATATTAGGACCTAGTCTATTCCTTTATCCAAGTCAGGCTGATAGAAAAACTTACAAGACAAAAGAGGTTTGTAGATATTTGAAATAGGCATTTGGAATTACTATTACAGTCACTTTGATTTTCAGCCATCCCCAAGAGCTTCAGGAGTCTTAAACTCTTGATTTTATGCATCATTGATTCAGTAAATGTTTCATAAGCTTTCTTCCATGATTGTGCCGCCAAGCCAGGGATTTTTCTTATTTTTTTTTCTTTTTTACCCTAAGTGTGTACTACTCATCCTGATCTTATTTCAAATGGTCCTTCAAATTACTTTGCTTTTAAATTAACTAACTTTGGTGTTTTGAGGTAAGAGTCTTCTGTAGCTCAGGCTGCCCTCTAACTTGTCGTGTAGCCAAAAGTGACTTTTAATTCCTGATTCTCCTGCTGTAACCTCCAACCAAGTCCTTTCTTTTTAAAAATGAAGATTTATAATTTGATCATTAAAAAAAATAAGCCATCGGTTGATTACACTTTCATTTTTTTTAAACTTTTATTTATTTATTATTTATTTATTTATTTGCCTTGGTGTTTGCCTGGAACTGGAACTACAGACAGTTGTTAACTGCCATGTGGGTGCTGGGAATCGAACCCGGTTCCTCTGGAAGAGCAGACGGCGCTGTTAACCGCTGAGCCATCTCTTCAGCCCCCAATTCCACTTTCATTTTTAAGCTATGCTGGGAAAGTATCTGCTTAGTTGTATGAAAATGTCTAAGATGAGGCTTCCACTTAGCATTCTGTTAACTGTGCCACTGTATTGAGTGGCAGTCTACATTTGTGCTTTATTCTTTCCATTAATTTACTTGACCTAGACATAGAATATTGTGTGTGCAATATAAACATTCTTATAGGCCCTAGGACAGTGTTTTTGAGGAAACAATTGTACCCCTTGAACTGAAGCAGAATGAAAAATGAAAACTTTGTGTCCCCTGTCATGACGTGTGTTCTTCACCTGCACTCAGTCTTTCTGCTTCTAATCGTGTCTTGAGTCCTTTTGGTTTGGATGGCTGATATGTACCTGCAATATATTCAAAACTGAATGTGCAAACTTTAATGTGAGGTGCCCCAGCTTCTGTTCCAAGTGTCCATTGTTACTGTAAAGATGACTTTGGCGGTCTAGTTAATTTTGGTGTGTTGTATTTTTATTATTTATTTGTTTGCTTGTTTTGAGGTAGGTTTCACTATATAGCCCTGGATGTCCTGGAACTTACTATGTAGACCAGGCTGGATTCTCTTGTTTTTCCTTCCCAGGGCCTAGGATAAGAAGTGTACACTATCATGTTCTATTTTTTTCCAAAGGTGTGTGTGTATGTGTGTGTGTGTGTGTGTGTGTGTGTGTTTATCTATTTGCAAGTTTGGATCACTAAAGTTTAGAAATTTTTGAGAATGAGCTGAACCACAATGAACAGTTATAAATTTTGTTTGTTTTCAGAGGCAAAAACCTCTGGTTATGCATAAAAACCCAGAACCTTGTTATGTTTATTATTTTTTTTTGTGTGTTTGTGCATACATGCATGAGTGTGTATGCATGCATGCATGCAAATGCCCTGTGGAGGCCTGAAGAGGGTACTGGATCTACTGGAGCTGAAGTTATAGGCATGTATGAGCCACCAAATGTGGATGCTGGGAATTGAACTCCACATGTCTGCAAGAGCAGCAAGTGCTCCTATCAGCTGAGCCATCTTTCCAGCCCTGCTAATCTATACTTGAAGTCAGAAGTTCTTTTTTTTTTTAAGATTTATTTATTATGTATATAGCATACAGAAGAGGATACCAGATGCCACCATAGATGGCCATGAACAACCATGTGGTTGCTGGGAACTGAACTCTGAACCTCTGGAAGAACAGGCAGTGTTCCCAGTTGTTGAGCCATCTCTCCAGTCCCCAAAGTCAGAAGTTCTTAAACTTATATTCCCAGTAATTTTTCAGAGCTAAATAAGTTGGGAACTAGGGATGGAGAGATGGCTCAGTGGTGAAGAACACTGACTGTTCTTCCAGAGGACCTAAGTTCAATTCCCAGCATCCACATGGCAGCTAACAACTGTCTGTAATTCTAAGATCTGACACCCTTGCACAGTTACACATGCAGGTAAAACACCAATTCACATAAACAAAAAAAGTTGGGAACTCTCCATTCTGAACATACTCCTGACAGTTCCCATTGTTCAATGTCATATTGTCATAATACTATGTGGTGGTTCATCCTTTGTCTACAGTCTCACTTCCTGTGGTCTTAGTTGTTGAAGTCAACCAGAGTACTGAATGAAAATTTCCAAAGGTAAACAATTTTAAGTCTTAAATTGCTTGCCATTCTTGGTGGCATGATGAGCTCTTGTACCATTCTGGCTTGTCTACTCAGGATGTAGTTCATCCTTTCTCCAGAGTATCCACTGGCTAGCCTCAGTTGGTAGCTTGGTTCATTATCTGATGTACTGCTCTAGGATGGCAATGTGTAAGTTTAATAACCATTATGTAGTAGACACACATTATATCACATTCCCTACACCATCCACCTTATCATGCAGGTATATCATACATCATCACAAGAACCATAAACACAATATATTTTGAGAGAGAAACCCCATATACATAACTTTTATTATATACTATTATAACTATTATCTTTTATGATTGCTATTAATATATACCCAATTTACAAACTATTTTTTTTTACCATAGATGTGCATGTGTATACTATATATGCAGAGTTTGGCACTAGACACAGTTTGGGGCAGCTATGGAGTGTCTTGGTCCATAGCTCTCAAAGAAGAGAGAGGAATGCCATGTGTCAACAGCAAATTAGCTACTTATAAATCAGTATTTTTTTAAAACTTACTCAACTTGGGAAATATTTTTTGAGTAGCTCCAAAGTTTAGGAAACATTGTCAGGTTAATGATTAGTCAGCCACTTGGTTGGGGTAATTGTAATTGGTTTTTTTTTTTTTTCCTATGTAAAATAGAATATACAAAACCCAGCCTGAGAAAGAAAGGTCCCTAGGGAGACCCTCCTTAAATCTTTTGTTAATTCTTAAGTAAATGTTAAATTAAATTTATTAGTCTTTAAACACTAAAAGTCGAAAGAAAAAAGCTACCTAATTTTGTAATGTTTATCTGGGTGCATGTTGTCTTCTTTACTATTGTAAATACTGTAATTCTTCAAAATGATTGTAGGCATCAAGAGTCTAATACAGTACAATGAAAATCAATTGATCTCTCTTCACTGTTTTTAGGCTTTGTGTACAAAATGCCAAATGCAAGTTTAATTGAGTTTCTCACTAAACTAACTATATTAGGTAAAAATAGATTGTTTTGAAAATGCTTTGGGGGGCTGGAGAGATGGCTCAGTGGTTAAGAGCAGTGACTGCTCTTGCAGAGGACCAGGGTTCAATTCCCAGCACCCACATGGCAGCTAACAACTGTCTGAAGTTCCAGTTCCCAGTTCCAGGCAAACACCAAGGCAAATAAAATAAATAAAGTTTTTTTTTTTTTTTTTTTTTTTAAAAAAAAAAAAAAGAAAAGAAAATGCTTTGGTTAAAAAGGCAGTGTTAAAAAAAAGATAACAGGCAGCTGAGCAGTGATGGCTCACACCTTTAATTCCAGCACTTGGGAGACAGAAGCAGACAGATCTTTGTGAGTTCTATGCCAGCCTGGAACAGAGCATGTTCAAGGACAGCTGAGGCTTATATAGAGAAACCCTGCCTCAAAACAAAAACAAAAAACACAAGAAAGGTAAAGGGCTACAGAGATAACTCAGAGGTTAAGAGCACATACTGCTCTTCCAGAGAACCCAAATTTAATTCCCAACCCAATCCCAGCAACTCACAACTGTCTGGCTCTGGGTCAGTGTTTCTCTATCACAGCAGACACATAGAGATGCCCTGTACATCAGATATTTATATTACAATACATAACAGTAGCAAAATTACAGTTATGATGTAGTAACAAAATAACTATGGTTGGGAGTCACCACAACATGATGAATTGTATTAAATTTTGGTTGCAGCATTAGGAGAGTTGAGAATCACTGGGCTAGGGGACCCTGATGCCTTCTGACCTCCAAGGGTATCGGTACTTACATAAACACACACACATACCAATTAAACATAAAAACAACATATTTTAATAGTTAAAAGCCTAATATTTTCATGACATTCTAGCACAATAACCTGTAAGAGCCAAGTGAGTAGTCTTTCTAAGGTGCAAACTTCATTAATATTTTCATATTGACCTGGAGGTCAGTTTTTAAATTTAGAGTTATAATGAAACAGTAACAAGCAGTTTATCAAAATAATCAAAGAATGGCTAGGATTGCCTAATTCATTGCAAAGCCAACTACTCCCAGGCCCGGCAGGAGGAAGTGTCTCCCAGCAAATATCTATCCCAACTTGTAGTTGCTGGCAGGCTGTCTTCCCATTTCTTCTACAGCTGCATCAGGCACACAGTGTCTTCATTTGGCTCTGGGTTTGATGTCTTTTACTCTTCCGCTTGAAAGTGCAGTGTGTCTGTTATTTCTGCTTTCCCCTCCTTCCGGCCCCATCTGACCTCTGACCTCCTGGCTATCTTCCTGTCCACTGAGCTTACCTTCCATCCCTTCTTAGACCAGCTTGGCATCCCCAACCAACCTTTCCTAGCACAGGCTCCGTGGCCTTGCCCCAGTCCATCCAGAACCAGATGTTTCTCCCACCCCCGCAGAGGGACCGTGGAATCTCAGCCTTTATAGCTGCGCACGGCTTTAACTTCAGCACTTTAAAAACCAACCAACAAACAAGGAAATCTATAGACAGCGAATTTTCTTCATTCTGACCTGATTAATGTTAATTTGAAAAAGACGTGTTTCCAGTCTGAAATAAATAAATAAACATCATGGATTTCCCCTTCTCTCATTGTGCCTGACTTCAGAGACTCTTCTGCATCATGGCTTTTGCTTCTGAGTGTCTGTAACAGACCCAGTTTTGACAATGTCCTTAAGTTTTCTGGTCTAATTCTAAACATCTCCCCAGCCTTGTCTTCAGCTCATCTACTCCCCACTGTTCCCAGCTCTGCGTTCTAAAAATGAACATTCTCCATTATTTGAGAGTTGTGCACTGGAACCCAATGACCCTGTGCCATAGATTTTTTTTTTTTTCTGATTAACATTTGTCCCCACCCACATTTTGTAGTTTGTGGGTATTGGATAAAGATTTGTTTAATGAAGGCAAGACTCAGCGAGATAAAGATTAATCACTACCAGGATTTTAAGTTTATAGATTAGCCTGTCAGTGATCAACAAATTTTAAGCATATTTAACACTTTCCGTTAAAATGTACTGAGTACTTACTATATGCAAGACACTGCTAGAAGCCATTTGCAGCAGTCTGGTTTTTTTGTTTTGTTGTTGTTGTTATTGTTGTTTTAACTTTTATAATCTGCCTATCTTCCTATGAAAAAGAATACAGGAATGTCATGAAACACACCAATTTTAAGTGTCAGAACCAGAATTTGAACCTAGGCTGTCGGATTCCAGAATGCATGCACTGGGTGCTACTCATTTGTACTTCCTGATAAGCAGGAAATACATGACCTATAAAGCACAATGGTGTGTGTTATAATTCCCAGATCCTCAATGAGTACTGAGGTCCTTTTATTGCTCAAATATATAAATTCCTGAGAAATTAAGAGTCGTTTTCTCCTGAGTTTCCTTGTGACAAAATCCATTACAAGAGGAAAATAAGCAGCAAGGAGACAGGAGCAGCACATTGTAGCATCCCAAAAGCAAAACTGAGGTGATAAACAGCCAAGATTAGATCCTGAGGTCCACCTCACCTCCCTGCCAGAGCTAGGTGACAGACAGGGACCTGTCAGCCCAGCCACAGTCCTCTTTTTTCATATAAAAAAGATTTATTTTATTTTGTGTGCATTGGTGTTTCACATGCATGTATGTCTGTGTGAGGCTGTTCAATTCCCTAGAACTGAAGTTGTGAGCCACCATGTGGTGCTCGGAATTGAACCTGGGACCTCTAGGAAGAGCAGTCATTGCTCTTAATTGCTGAGCAATTTCTCCACCCCCCTAGCCACAGTCCTCTTAACAAACAACACTTTCAAAATTTACAGATGAAGATAACATAATTTAACATAAAACAGATTTTAAAATGAAAAGCACATATGAATATTTTGTTTTTTTGCTTAAAATATTTATGAATGCATGTTTTAAAAACACAAATATATGTTTAAAGCTATACTTGGGAATCCGATCTGTGTTTACTGTCAATTATTTCTTGCATTCTTACCCATGAAACTCAGTCAAACTTCTTAAAAATTTTTGCTGTGATACCATTTTACTCAAGAAAATTTTATACACTTTTGGATACACAGACACACAACAGAGGCATGCCAATTAAGCACTTACTAATAATAAATTGTAAAGAGACCTATTATAAAATAATCCTTTGGTATACATATAATTATTTATTAGGGACAAAAGCAAATTTGCATACTGGTGAGATGGGTGTGCTCTTTTTTGCATATGGAATTAAATCTTGGCTGATGATTTGCAAAGTGTCTTCAGTATCTACTCTAAGTTGGTCAATATTTTATAATGTACTAATGTGATACTTATATACTCATGAATGTTAGTAAGAAAATATTTTCAAAGTCTTTGTTTATGGTGATTGAAGTATTATGTTTCTATAAGTGCAGAAAATTTTGTACGTATACAACAGACACTATAATTCATAATGTATGAGAGCTTCATATCTCAGTGAGATGTCTCAGGTAGCATCTGCTGGCGTTGCTTGACTTGACCACGCCCACAGTAGTGCAATTGTTCTATATTCAGAACTGAGGTGCAGGGAACCCACACATACCTCAGATTCCTTATATGTAACTAATCATTCTATGTTCAGAGCCTTTTACTAGACCCAAATTTTCTGTGACCACTACACTCAGTGCCACATGAATTTGCATGTGCCTGAAGAATCTATGGGTAGTCTCATTCATGAACAGTCATGGTTTAGAAACATATTTAAGCTCTACCAAACAAAACTGATTCATAACCCTCATTGGCATGGTCTGATGTTGGCCCCAAAGTCTATGTGTAAACAGTTATTCCCTAGAGCAGTACTGTTGAGAGGTGGGACCTTGAGAGTATAGTTCGGTCAGAGAATGCTGCCTTTGGGAATGGGTTGATGGCATCTGGCTGGGCTAGTTACAAGAAGATGGACTCCTGATAAGAAGATGACTTTGGTCTCGCTCACTCTTTCACTCATGAGATACTGTGTCATGATGTAGCTGATGGCCTTCAACAGATGAAGTTTTTTGATCTTCTAAAACTGTGAGCCGAATGCACTTTTGTTCGTTAATGAATTATCCTGTCTTTGGGATTTGGTATGGCAGTACAAGCGGATAAGGACACTTGTATAAAATCAAAGCTGCATGTTTCCGCAAACAGCTCTGATCAAAGAGGAAGTTGTTCCTTAAGGACTTTGCTTTGGAAAGTTTACTAAACATGGCTCTTCGGTGTGGAAACAGCCGTCTTTTGTGAGCAGCCAGGCTTCATAGATGGTTAATTCTCATTTGCTACAGATGCATTCATGGGAAGCTGATTTTCTACCCTAATGGCCACAGTTTGGCTTTATTGACTTGAAGCTTGTATTCTGAGGAACAATTGACAATACATATTCATCGTTGTGTCCCATGCGCCAGGAAAAGTCAGAGGCATTTTAACAGAGGCAGAAATGGGCAAATGTGCCTACCCAAAGCAGGTAACCTAGAGCAGGCTCTGTGACTTCAGAGTAAAATCCTGGACTGTCAAACATATATAGACTGAAGAGCAGGTCAAGTGCAAAGCTGAACAAGACTCCAGAACATACTCTATCAGGAGTGTCCTTTCTTGATGGTCTGTAGTTTCTTCTCATCACATCAAATGACCAACAGCTGACTGTACTACACACCCACTCAGTCTGCTGCTTACTGATATTTACACCATGGCCAGGACAGAATGATTCATGAAGCCTACAAAGCCACATTGCTTATGCTCGACTATCCTCCTTCTCACACCTGTGAAATGTTATCCCAAGAGCATTCATCACATAAAGTCAAATGTAAAATCAGACTTCCATCCAATCTAATAAATCTTCAATGGCAGAGATAAATCTGTGGAGCTCCTAACAAACAGCTCTTATTGATTTTATTGACCATCAATCATCTAGCTAAGGTTTAGCCAGGAATACTATAAACAGCTTCTGACATGTACTCAATGGGGAAGAAGTATGGTGTTTACAAGCAGCCTGTGGTATCTGGCCTATCTTCGGCCACTGTAGAAGTTGGTCCACCATTGGTGGACAAACATGGAGTGGTATTAACTACAATATTCTCCAGTTACCACTTTGAGGAACAAGAAAACTAGAACATTGAAATTCGTATGAATGATGAATTTCCAGGCTGACTCAAACACGTTCAGTATTCAAGGGTATCATATTTGGACATTCTCAGTAGACTCCAAATGGCACATGCACAGGTATACCTAGTATAGAATGTGATTCTTTAAAGACTGCTTCTAGGAACAGAATCTATGGCCTGCCACATGTTTGGCAAGTGATCCACTATATGAGCTCTGGCCTTAGCCTATGTTTCTTTCTTTTTTTGAGACAGAGTATTACTAGGTTACCTATGTTGGCCTAGAACCTGCAATCCTCTAGTAACTGGGATTACTATTTTTATTTAAATGTTTTTCAAATTATCGAGATTTCACAGTTTTTACAATTGAGCTCATGTTTGAACAGTAATCCAACATTTGCATTGACTCTAATATCTACAGCCCACTGGAACCAGCATTTGGATGGATGTAAGTGCTTCACACTTAGCAAGCCTGGAGCAGAACTCCTTGGCTCTCTCCCACTGGTAACCATGGATTGCCTCTTTTTATTTCGAATAAGATCAAAAGAATGCAATTCTACAGTGGAGTCAAAATGAGAGAAGAGAATGGGGGCAGCAGAATGGGGTCCAGAGTGCCTTACCCAAAGCCTTACAAAATTAACACATGAAAAAGAAAAAGCAAGTTGGCCTATAAGAAGGCTGGAGCCCTTATCCTTACCCAGCTGAATGCCAAGTAAAGCCCCTGGCCCAGCCAGAGAGGCCTATGGTTGTTTTAATACTAAAATGCACACATGCACGTGGAGATTTAAGATGCTGAGGTATACGACCAATGAAGTTGTATGTAGAACTACATGCAGCAGGGCATGTGCAGAAAAGCTCTTGCTAAGCTCAGGTTGTGCTTTGTGCCATAAAAGCTCCCTTGTTTCCCCGCTTTGTATGATCCACTGAAGGCCTTTGGCAGGCCTGCTTCCTCCCTCGGAAGTGTATTCTTCCTGAAGTCCTCTTTGCCTGTTACGGTCTGCATGCCGTGTGATGCAGTCTTAGTTCTGGGATAGGACAGCTTGATAATCCCTCAGGTTTCCACCAAACCCCCAGATCTGCTGGTACCAAGTGAGGAATATTGATTTCAAAACTCAAGATACCAGATTAGGTACTCCAAGCTGCACATTCTTCATAATAGCAGCATTAGAAAGCTAAACAATGACTCACTTGATAGAGAAACGTGTCAAGTTCTAGAATCATCACATCAGGAAAAGAGGTTAAGAGGGAACCTCAGACAAGGATCTTATAACTTTGACCACTCACATCCCAAGCACACAGTAGTGCTCTAGGTGCTGGTAGAAGGACATTCTCTGAAGTCACAGGTGGACTTCTCTCCACACTATGAGGCAAACACCATTGCCATCCTCATTACAATGGGAAATTAGAATCCAAGAAGCTCAGAGCCAAAGCTAACAGGTGAGTGTCAGACTGCTGGCTTTGTGTACTCCATATTCCACTGACCAGCGATGCACAGGCCTCCTGCTCTGTTCTGGTCATCCTCAGCCTTGTAAGGACGCTAACTCTCATATGAAGACAGCAGGTCCCTCTCAGTATATAAGAACGTCATTATAACCTTCACCCTTTTACATTTTAATTCAGTAGCTTTCATTCTATTTATTCACAGACATGTGAAATCAACACCACAGTGAAATCCCACATTTTCAACACTCAAGGAGAATCCCTCATTCTTGGTTGTTTTTACTCTTTGGCTTTTTGGCTAGTTGGGCTTGGGTGGGGGGTAGATTTCTGCAGCCACCATGATGCTGATGACAGAGTTCTTCATTAGTGTTGTTTTCCCAGAAAGACCACCAAGCAAAGGGGAATTCAGATGCAAAAGCAAGGCTTATTTATGAATACAAGCCAAGGCAGGGAGCCTGGTGTGGGCTCTCATCCTAGTGAGATCAGGAGGGGCTGCTGAGGGGAGCTTAACAGCCACTTTTAAAGGGAAAAACTACAATTTGGGGTTACTCTAGTGCAAGGTTGTGTGCTGACAGCTGATCTGGGGAATTTCCCCTTGAATCTGGGCCCAAGAATGATGGTGGTATATTTTAACTAAAGCATTTGGTGATCGGGTGGCAGGGTCAGGGTGATATGGATTCTGTAGTCAGAACTTAAGTCACCCTGAGAAAGAATCTTTATAAACTGCTAAAGGCAGTTTCTCAGTGAGCATTACACAGCTCCATCACCCATCTCCCAAATAAATGCACACAGAGGCTTACTCTTTCTTACGAATGCCCGGCCTTAGTGTGGCTTGTTTCTAGCCAGCTTTTCTTATCTTAAATTATCCTGTCTACCTTTTGCCTACAGGCTTTTACTTTATTCTATTTTCTGTATTTCTGTATTTTTTTCTTTCCTTCTTATTCCATGTCTGGCTGTGTGGCTGGGTGACTGGCTCTTGATGTCCTTCTTCCTTTCTTATTCCTAGATCTTTTTCTCCCAGATTTCTCCTTCTGTTTATTCTCTCTGCCCTGTCAGCTCTGCCCATCCTTTCTCCTGCCTTGCTATTGGCCATTCAGTTCTCTATTAGACTATCAGGTGGTTTAGACAGGCAAATTGACACAACTTCACCGAGTTAAATAGATGCAACTTATCTTTGCACCATTAAATAAATATTCCACAGCATAAATGAATGAAACACATCTTAAAATAATATTAATATTATTAAAATAATATTCTACAGTAATATTCTAATAAATGTCTAGAGTGCTTCCGGTTTCTGTGAATTTGACTAACCTGGGTGTTCCATACTCAGTCATGGGATGTGTTCCCTGTTCTGTCTGGTCTCTCCCACTGAGCATGGTTTCAAGATTCATCCTTTATAATATTTGTAACACACATCAGTACTTTGTTCTTTCTTGTGATAGGTTAAAAATCTTTAATATTAGATATATCATGCTTGTTTATGGAAACACACATGGTGAGCTCATTTGTTCCCATGTCTCAGAGATTATACATAGTGCTGCTTCCATCTGTATGCACAGGCTTTTGTGTGGATATGTTCTCAATTATCTCGAGGGTGGTATAACAGCCATATTTGGATCTTGTTCTTGGTTCTTAGCTCATAATGCCTCTAAAGTCCTTAATCATAGAAGTGCCTTTTGCTCACATCTGAGTATGTGCTTGGGGCAAGTCCAGGTAAACCTCACACAGGTTTTAGAAACTGGATCCCAGAAGGACAAAATGTAAAAATCTCCTATGTCACCATCATCCCTTGGCCTCTGATTCACAAGAATGAAAGGAATTTGAAAGCACAGGTCTGTAAAAATTCCTGAACAGCAAGGTCCTGGGACTGTGAGTGGGAGGCACACAGGCACTAAGCACATGGCTCCCAGAGAACACCAGCATCCCCTTCTCTTCTTCACCTGTGAATTGCTTGCATTCTGTTGTTCCTTCGTTCCTAGTTCTATGAGATGCCTGCAAATGTAAGCACAGTTCCCCTGAGTCACCTCAGAGCAGCAGTTCTCAACCTTCCTAAGGCTGAGACCCTTTAATACAGTTCCTCATGTTGTGGTGACCCCAATCATAAAATAATTTTGTTGCTACTTTATAACTGTGTTTGCTACTGTTTTGAATTGTAATGTAAATATCTGATATGCAGGATACATGACATGTGATCCTTGTGGAAGAGTCATCTGAGCCCTCCAAAAAGTCTTGACCACAGTTTGAGAACTGTTGAGTTAGAGAAGTGCTACACTTGAAAGAGAGTTTTGCCCAACTGAGTTCTTACTTTATATTTCTGTGGCTCCCAGCAGCAGCTGCTCTGGATACAGAACTCAGAGGAAACTGCAACAGAGGTGCTCTGAAACATTGGATCATCTGGGCTACTTGTTTCCATCAGAGATTTTTTTCAGAGGGTTTTTCTTTGATCAAACCTGGTTTTTCTTAACCCAGAATGAATCCACAATCTCTTATTTTCTGTGGAAATAAAAATAAAACCTCTTCTCCAAAGTAATATTTTTTTTTTACTTAAAATTTGAAGTCAAAGCATTTTCAAAATATAGGCTGGATTAATTCAGCAGCATTTGTAATCAAATGTCTCTGAGCAGCTCTTGCACTTTCTTCTGCAGTCAAAAAAAAACCTCAAAGACAAAGCAATAACATACAGTATCCAGACTCTCTATGTACGTTCCATCTTGACGTGGTTTATTATTTTTCACTCTATTTTTTAAGGACTTTCTCTATCCTTTTTCTTTTCTCTCCCAAGCCTATGCATATTTTTAAACACACTGTAAACCATTTAGAAGGGTTTTTTCTCTCCTGAATCTGTCTTTTCTGTATATCTCTATCTTTTTCTGACTGCATCTTTAATCTGATAAACAGGGTGGCTAGGATTAAAGTCTCAGCTATAGGGACTGGCTCCACCCAGCTCCATCCTGCTTCTTGATCTGTGAGAGCTCAGCTTCATGGCAGAGGTACTGGCAGGAGCCAGTTTACCACCCCAACTCTAGGGAATTTTAGGGTCCACACTGCCACCAAGTAGAGTCACTTGATGCACATAAACCTCATTTAAGTGTCTGGCAATAGGGCTTCTTAAAAGAGCCTTGTGGTTTTTGCCACTAATGCTAATTCAGTAAGTTTCTCTTAAAGAAGCCGCATCTCTGCTTGCTATTAGCAAACAGAGGCCACCTGAGAAAACACTGCTACTAAGAAGCCATTCCTGACTCTGTTTCCTTTTTGTCTGTATGAACATAAATCTTAAATCAGTAATATGCAGCTTATGTTTGTACATAGGCTCCTGTGAGGCTATGGAAACAGCCTTGTTGCAGCTCAAACTGCATGCTGCAAAATCTTGTAGCTTAAGCTAGCACACCATAGCATCTCTGTACCATGGCCCACTTGAGAGACACAACTAGGAAGCTGGTTTTTGGCTCTGTTTCTATGTTCTAGAACACCTACCCCCTTTATTAAAGCTCTCTCAGGCTTGATATGAATGTACATGTACCACACTGGAGTGTCATTTATAGGAGGAAGTTTCTCCATCCTGCCCAACTGGTCCTGTAGCCACTTAGTTCCATCATGTTATCTACAAACTGTTTGGCCTATGGCTCAGGCTTATTTCTTGCTAACTCTTACACTTTAATTATCTCATAATTTGTATTTATGTTTAGCCTTGATACCTTTGCTTTCTATAGTATTCTCATCTTGCTTCCTCTGCATCTGGCTGGTATCTGTGCCTCTCAGCCTTTCTTCTTCCCAGAATTCTCCTAGTCTGGTTGCCTTGCCTCTACTTCCTGCCTAGCTACTGGCCAATCAGCATTTTATTAAACCAGTATGCGTAACAAATCTTTACAGTGTACAAGCGCATAGTCCCACAGCACATGGTGGCCTTCCTTCTCACACTGAGGTTTACATATCTTGACTGTGGTGATGGAATTCTCTTCCGTATACAGCCACAAAGATCTAGCCCCACTGGGCTTTCTGTTAATTGAGAGTCACCATTGTGGTAGTTTAAAAAGCTAGTTAAGGTGCCAAAATGTTAAATTCCTCTTGTACAACTGAAAGCTATAAACTGGTAGAATAGAGCACTAGGTCTTATACATCAATGCCCAACTCTATCTGAGGTCAGAAAAAGACAACTGAACACTTAAAATTACCAAAGTCATATGGTACATCTTCTGACAACAACAACAACAAAACCCTTTATTTTATGGAATGTACATTAAGAATTCTGAGTATCTTGAGCCCACTATTAATTGCTTCTGCGTATGTGTGTTTCTGTGTGCACATGGGTACATGAGAGAGTGGGTGTGTGCCTGTTTATTTAATGAGGCTCAATTAAAACAGGGTTTTTCTCTTTGAGAAACTCTTCTATGATCCTAAACACACATAATAACCAATTTTTCTTTGTTTTTCTGATTGTTGGTTTTCTATATTCTGTGTCTGTAATCAATAGAGTTTATTAATTTTGTTAATTCCTGGTAGCAGTGTTTAAGGCAGAATTGTGTATGTTTGTGCCCTTATTGATGTTCCTTCTTTATCACAAAATACTCATTTCTATAAACATTGGCTTTCAGTAAGTTGGAACCTTAGCCAAAGGATCCACCTGAGACCACCACCCCTCTCCACTCTCGTGTGGTCCTCTGTGAATCTCCTGGTTTCTGCCAGCCTGTCTGCAAGCACTTTCCTTCATGTTCTCCACAGTTGTCTTGGAGTGCAGGACCAAAGCAGAGCTGCCAGCATACGAGGCAAGCGCTGTGCTTCTGAGCTGTACTCCAAACTCCAGCCTGACTTCTTAGTCCTCTCCAAGACTTGCTCTCATTGATGTGTGTCCAGTAGGCTCAGCCAGCTGCTGATCCTTTACCCAGGAGCTGCTGGGGAGTCTCTCTAGCTACCCCATGTAGCTTGGGTCTCTTCTGCCTTCCAGCAGCCACTGACTTTCTCAGCCCTGGCTTCATTCCCACTGAAAGTCCAAATGATGGCAGCTCCTCAAATCATAGCCAGTGTGTAGCAGCCTCAGGGCTGGCACTGATCCCAACAATATATTATTGTAATGTACCTGGCCAACAACATGTAATGTTAAAATAAGATTACAACATACACATCAGGGTCATTTAAAATGTGCTCACACTCATCTTAGTTTGAAAGGTGTTATAAAGTAATTTAATTTAATTAAATGTAACAGAATCTATTGACATGTTGCCACTACTAAGAAATATGATAGAATTTTTGTTGCTGTTGCTGATGGCCCTAGGGATTAAACCCAGGGGCTCCTTCATTCCAGACACCCACTCTAACTGCAGAGCTACACCGTATTCATTTTTCTTTTATTTGGAGACAGTCTTGCTCAGCTGCCCTGACTGTCCACTAACTCCATTCTCCCTCCTGCCTCAGCCTCCCCAGTAGCTGAGAATCCAGGTACCAGCACGCTATCCATCTTAGAACACTGAAGAGAGCCTGAACATTCTGCTTACACTGAAGACTGGAAATAAAAAATAATTCATAAATTTTATCTGCAAATGGGAGGTGACTGAATTAGTCAACGGAACACAATTACCTAAATTGAAGACTGACAAAGACTAGCCAATTAACTGTTATTTCCTAAGTGTGGCCAAAGAGTTCAATTATATTTTTCATTTCACTAAATCATACATTTTATTATAACAAAGTTATCAACCTATTTTTAATTTTTTTTATTAGAGTCACAATTTCTCTGTATAATCCAGGCTGGCCTCAAACTCATACCATCCTCTTGCCGCAGCTTCATATGTGCTGGCATTATGGGATGTATCACCAACTCAGCTTTATTTAATCATTTAATTTGTGTGCTATAACTTGGGATTGATGATGATTACATTTTATAAAACTCAGAAAGTACAAAAGGTTATATTGTAAAATAATCATTGGAAATTTTGTTCTGTTTCTCAGAGGTACTTTACCTTGTGTATTTAAGGCTCACAACAGGATGTTCTGAGACACCTGCTGCTAGTGGAATAAATCAGACTGATATTCCTGTCATCTCACATTGTCACTGTTTTGTGACAGGAGCAGCAAATTTTCCTTTAATAAAAGGTCCTATATGACACAGTTTCTTTGCTATAATTCTCCTGCTGTACAGTAGATCTCCATTATTCTGTACATCTGCTATATTTTATCATTTGACCTACACATCATAATTCCCCTTACCATATAACTTCTATTTTTTGTGTACTTGACTTTTTGGATTCTACATGTGAGATGGGCAATGTATTTCTTTTTGTGTCTGATTTACTTCATTTAGAATAATGTTTCTAGACCCATACATATTGTGGCAAAATGAATAATTTCCTTTTTAATGCTGAGTACTATTCATGTGTGTGTGTGTGTGTGTGTGTGTGTGTGTGTGTGTGTGTGTGTGTGTGTGTACACATCACTTTTTCCTTATCTCTCTATCCAGTAGTGGATACTTAGCTGGTTTCCATACTTTGGTTATTGTGAATGTGAATCCCAGAGTGTTTTGTTTGATTAGTTTTTTTTTTTTTTTTTAAAGAAATTATTCAACTAACCTTCCATGAAAAGATTGGCATAAAATCTACAGACATTGGATTTGAAATCAGTTTCCTTTAGTGTTGGCTTATAGTTATGATTTTCTTCAGCTGTTGAATCACATTATATCCCACTGCTCTTCACTTCCCAGGCATGGTAAGGAGTTTAGACGACTTATATTCAGAACCCGTCCTTACTGTAACTAGCCGGGGTTCCCCTTAGCCTAAGTGGAGTTCTTGTTAACTCAAGTTCAGGTGCAGGGTGAAAAGATTGTTTAACATGCATCGCTCCTCTGGTTGATCACTGCTGAGAAGTTTGCACAATAGGAGAGATGTCTAGCTGATTACACAAGTAGGTACTTTTATATGTGCCCAGACATTTCCCACATGTCTCCTTATGGAGAATAACTACATAGATCATGATGTATGACCAGTTCAAGCCCAGATGCCTCTGAGAACTGGTTCTTTCAATACTGAAACTGAGATCAGGAGCAGGGTTTCATGGATGAACTTTGCCTTGGGATGTGATCTCATTTGGTGTTTATCTCACTGCAGATTTTCCTATGATTCAGCAGGTCAGCTCATTGGAATTGCTTTAGGGGTGCTTTGTGTGTGTTGAGGCAGAGGCTGATGAGGGCCAGGCGCTTCAGCTTGATAGGTCACAGGTGTCTCACATAAGCCCATAGAATTTCTTACACTTAAGTGTCTTAGTGACTGAGTACAAATCACCACCAGCATTTTAACACTATATATGACTTGGAGAATATGAGATATCCTCCAGGAATTCAGATTAACATACAAGAAAATATGAGAACCAGGGAATAGAATGGACCATGGCAGATACAAAAACTGATCTCTGGTTAAGTCTTTTTATGGCAAATGAAAAAACCAGAATTAGGGCCTAAGGACTAGTGCCCCATAAAGAGGGTTGTCATTATAAAAACCAAAGGGGAACCACCAGTATATCAGGCAGTTTACAGAAAGGACTAAGAAAGCAGGGTTCATGTACTAGGTCTATAACAATCTGGGAAGCACCACGGAGGAGTGAAGAATATATGATGGTTACCTACATGTGAACTTGTGTTTCTTTGCTTTTCTCATCTCTGGATTGGAAATTGTAACAAATCCCACCTTCAAAGATTGCCATGAGGAAGAAAGGAATAATGATTTGAATATGTAATGTCTGTAGGCTAAGCGCTAAAGCTTACATTACCAGCAGGTGGCGCTATTTGGGACCATTATTGAAACTTCAGAAGGCGGGGTCTTGCAGGAAGTGAATTGCAGGCACTGGCCTTTGCTAGCTCCCAGTCACTTCCTTGTCCTCTGCTTCCAGTCCACTATGGAGTTAACAGTCTCCTCCACCACATTCCCACAGCCATATATTTTGCCCAAGTGCATAAGACCAAGCTACTGCAGACTGAGCTCTGGAACTGTGAGCTAAAACATTTTTCCCTGTGCGTTCTCATTAGTTGTCTGCCACAACCATGCAATTGTAACTAATGCCGGAATGGAAGAAGTAAATCCAGGTTTCTGCTATGTTTATATGACTACATTGTATCTATGAAAGCCGGCAGAGGATGGCCACACTGTTTACGGCAGCTTTTCTGAGCATATGAGCCGACCTCAGGGAATGGGGGGAATTTAAGCAGCCAGGCACAGGGTCCCTTTCACAGAGCACACACAAAGTGAAGAAACAGAAAGGAAAGGATCCAGGAGACAAAAGGTCACCAGTGACCTTGAGTGATACCTTCCTTTTGAGTAGAGGAGGTGGCTGGTGAATTCCGAGGAGAAATCTGGGCTTTGGAGCCAGGAAGCCCCTTTGTCCTCATTTAGTTGGGTGCCTTTGGTGAGTGATTGGCTTGCTCTGCATCCAGGTGAGTTCTTCATTTGGGAAACAGGCAACAATGATGCGATGCTGCTGCACCGGCAAGAGCAGGCCCCAGGGCTTATAGCTGACAAGTCCCAGGCATTGCCATGCTTTCCATAAACAACTGCTCTTATTATTCAAAAAGTATTCAGCTGTTTATACAGGTGTATTGGTATTCCTGTATTCTGGACTGTATTCTAACTGTAGCAGTAGACCATAAGAATGTCTAAAGTCCCTGCCCACCAAGTAAAGGCTATTTAATACCCACTTGCTAGACTATTGTTAGCATTCAGGCATTATACCAGCCTGCTGCTGGGGACCTAGAGGGACAATCAGCAGCAGCAGTCAAGAAACATCATTAGCTTCAGCCGCTAAGGATGACATAGAGCTCTCCCTATGTGCATGCAGCTTGTTAGCATTCAGGTATCTCTGTTGGCCTGCTATCAAGACCCTGGCAGGATAATGGCTAAAGCCATTCCCTCTTCGCATGAGCTCATTCCCTAATAAAAGGCAAGCCACGCCCCCTTTCTTCTGCCCCTCCCTCCCTGCCTCCTCTCCTCTCCCCCCCAATAAACCACCGGAGTGAATTCTCTTGCATGATGTGACTTTCTCTCTCCTGACGTTAAACTACAACAAATACCCTTTTAGCTTTCACTTGGTAAAAGAACCCACAATAGCTTTTGCAGTCAGTAAGTTCTATACCAAATGCAGAAACTAGCCAGTAACAAGGAAAAATTTTAACAAGGAAAAATCCAGGTAGATCACACTAGTCACCCAGTTCCAGAATCTGGGAGAGTTCAGACAGCTCAGCCATCCCCACAGACAATTTTCCCCTCTTCCCTGAAGTTTGTTCAAGATCCCTGACTCACACATGCCAATGGGTTTGCTAAAAGTTCATCCCATGACTTCAGGGAGAGCAGCAAAACTGGGGATGGAGGGAGTGAGGCAGGTACAAGCTAACAGGTCCTGGAGTGCAGTCCTAAGTGAGGATCAGTCTCCAAATTGGAGTAGGTCTTAAATCATGAGCAACAGCTTCAATGTGAACACATCCTTGCCGGGCCTTTTTACATATAAACATGGATATAAATGCATTACCTTGAACCACTGACACCAACAAATTAGCAAGAGATTTATAACAACCGCCCCCCAAGAAATACCAAATAGAGAGAAGGAGATCTCAGTCAGAGGTGTTATTAGAATCATGGTATGATGTATCTGAGTTTTCCCAGATAAAACTGCCTGCTGCTGGCTGCTGGTGTCTTTATGAAGACCCTTCAGGTCTCCACTGTTTCAAGTTTCTCAATGGGGGGGGGCTTCAATTGGTGGAGAAGAATCAAAAGATGACAGGTGAGGTAGTGGCAGCTTCTTACACACACACACACACACACACACACACTCCTTTAAAACCTGGGCCTTCAAAGTCTCTAGAAGGTTTTATAGCCCTGTTGGATCCTTGTTAGAAGAAAGGGAAGAGGCGGGAAGAAAGGCAGCCCAGCAGAGGGAGGAGCCACCTGCTGACTGGCTTTGAACTTGATTCCCATTCCCTGCGGAGCTACAACCCATGGGCTGATCAGTAATGACCCCAATAACCCTGTTCTATAGGCCTGTACCCTTTGTCATTTTCTTACAAGGAAAGAGGGGTACACAGGAAAGGCAAAGGGGGTTAAAAGGCTGTTATTTTCTTGATTTACTTAAAACCTGATTTTATTATGACACCATATTTTTGTCATCAGTACTGCACAAAATTATATACAAAGAAATATATACAAAAATGTTCAAGTATTAAATTTCAGTTCAAGGCTTCTGTTTCAAAAGCTACATTTAACATTTCAGAAAGAGCACAAATTAGTCATTTCAAATAATTTTCCAACTACTTTTGGTTTATATATATATATATGTATATATATAATTCAGTAGGCACTAAAATCCATGCAGCTGCATTATAGGGGCTTGTTTCTGCCCTCGAAGAAGCAGGTCCATCACTCCAAGTTGTGAGCGTTTGGCTACTACCCATTCATGCTCAAGCGCAGTGGATAACTTTACAAAATGTAATTAATATACTGAAAACAAGAGACCAATTTAGGTCTCAAATCATATTATCTAGCAACAGACAATTACAGTTAGTTGTGCAAGAACAGTATTTCATTTCCATAACCAAATAACAAAATAAAACATCTTACGTGTAAGATAACTTACATATTTGGACTGCTGGAAAATACTTAATTATAAACATTTTAAAAATAAAAGACAGCAGAAGCCCTGATATTACCTCTTTTTTCTTATTTCTTATACTACCTTTTAAAATAAAGCAGGAAATGTGGCCAGCAGCTGGATTTACTTTCTAAAACAAGTATTTGACTGAGGGAAATGAATAGTGAAAGCAAATGGGTGATACATGTCTGGCTTCTCACTCTGAACTCCTAGGACTGAGCTGGGTTGGCCTGGAGTTCTTTACCTCAAGGCAAGAGGTAGAGTTTGGGACTAAACTGCTAACAGGAATAAAGTGATATTCATTGCAGAGGCCAAAGATGGTTGTTTGTTTGTAGCGAAATGCTGACTTTATGTAGGGAAGGTCTAGTGATCTCGAAGGCATATCCTAGTGACTTTAGAAGACCCAACCCTTGTTGGGGTGTGGCCAGGTGGGATGGCCAGGAAAGACCGAGCAGTCTGTTTTGTTCCGAGCTCTGGGAGAGAAAGCTAAACGCCCCTGTGCAGAGTTCCAAATCTCCTAAAAATCACTCTTTATATTTATAAGCCCTTTCTCTCCCCCTAATAAATATTAACCCTCATATGATATATAGTGTTTAAATAATTCTGGTGACATTTGTGCCAAAGTTATTATATCTACCTATAAACAATTATTAGCCAAAAATAAATTGCCTTAATATAAATGCTTATATATTGATACAAATAAAAAATTATTTTGTATGTTTGATTAAGATAATCTATATACTAATACAAATAAAAATTATTTTATGTTTGATTAAAATATTCTATATATTAATACAAATTTAGATTTCATATATTAATAGAAATTTAGATTTTACATATTGATACAAATAAAAAGTTTTATATGTTTAATTAAAATAATCTATACATTGATGCAAAATTAAATATATAATTGCCCTATTTTACA